>OFHU01001160.1:0-76492 GCA_900245905.1 Lacerta viridis
GAAAATCCTGAACACAGACAAAAGACGCCTGAGCACAAAAGATGGCATCCATTAAGACCATTGTGGCTCCCCAGCAACAGAACAGGCGGCAGAAATCCCTATTTTCATCCAGTTTTGTTCTACACACCGAAAGGCAAATGCTATACATTGGCATTGAATAGTCTATTCTTCTTGTGCTTGGCAGGATGAAAGCTGGGGACAGTCGGGGGGGGGGAGCCTGGGAGAGATTGCCCAGGCCTCCAAGGCAGGAAAAAAATGCAAGAGCACAGTACGGAGATTATTTTCCCCTCTCTGGTTTAGAGGATTGAAATACTTTCCTTAAGGTAGGCTCATTTCAGGAAGAACAGAATGGTGTGGGGGTGGAATGTGAGGGAGAGGGGAGAACAGAAGGGGCACTTAAGTATTAAAAAAAATAAATGGGTTTCCCCCCCCCCCTGCCATTAATGTTTGTGTTATCGGCAAAGAGCAGAATCCATCCCACCCCTTCCCCCCCACCAAATCCCTCATCTTGTTTTCACATGAAACGCCCAACAAAGTACCCAGAGGAGACATGAGACATAGAGAGATATTATCTAAGGGATCCCAGCAACTATCAGCAGGGTGGGCTGGGTGGGCTAGACATTTTTTTCAGCTCCGGCAGAATATGGAGTATGGCCAACCAACATCATTTGAGAAAAGCAGTTTCTTTATTGAAGCATAATGTACATATATGCACAGCTTTTAAACTGGAAAAAAACCCCAAAAAACTCCAACCACAGTAGAATGGATTGTGAAACTTTTGAGATATGTAGCATACAGCTGATTAAATTAATGATTATATTAACAGTTAGAGAGGGTAGGAAACAGAATGATTGCTTACAGAGAACTGGAGGATGTTTGTTTGCAAACAATGAACTACAAGAAAATACACCTTTTAAGCAGTTAGATGTCCTATGTATTTCCCCCCCCCCTTATAAATGTTTGAAAGGAAAAAAAAGTAAGGCTGCAGTTTCTGTGGTGCTGTGAGAGGATGTGGGGTGGTGGGCGAGATGTAAAGGGAGGGGTGGGGGTTTGCAGGGGCTTAGTGTATGCTGGGTTGGCAAGCAATGCAAGCAGGAGTGGCAGCCCTTAATTTGTAATTCTGTATGCAATTAATTATTTATTAATTATTTTGTTATGGGTTTATAAGCAACCAAGGTCATTTATTTATTTGGTTTAGGACCTACTTGCCATGAATCATCCCAAAGTGCATTTGTATCCCAGTCTGAAACACAGAGGAGGGTACCCTTGAAGTAAAAGTACTGACCACTCCATGCATTTGAAATATTCAGTGGCTCTCAAATTATTAACGATTAAGCATTCCCCCTTGGGGAATAGCTGTAGCTCAGTAGTAAAGCATCTGCTTTGCATGCAGAAGGTCCCAGGTTCAATCCTGAGTCTCTTCAGGTAGAGCTGGAGGAGACCCCTGCTTAGAGAATGTGGTGGCAATCGGTGAAATCAGTCCTGAGCTAGATGTACAAGGCAATATGTACAAAAATATGTGTTTTAGGGGCCTTGCACTGAAAAGCATATAAAAATGTCTATTTAGGGGAAGAATGCATAGAAGCTGCATATAAGGTGTGTATTTTAGAGGAAATTGTACAATTTGGGTTTTCTCCAGCTAAGTTCTACTGAGATTAGACCTATTAAAGTCAATAGCTCTAAGTTATTCGTGTTCATAAATTTCAGTGGGTCTGTTCTGAGTTGGCCTAGCATTGGTTGCACCTCAATGCTTGGTAGCCAAAGTTAGTCCTACTCAGAGTAAAGGTAAAGGTACCCCTGACCATTAGGTCAAATCGCGGACAACTCTGGGGTTGCAGCACTCATCTCACTTTACTGGCCAAGGAAGCCGGCGTTTGTCTGCAGATGGCTTCCGGGTCATGTGTCCAGCATGACTAAGCCACTTCTGGCGAACCAGAGCAGCACAGAAACGCCGTTTACCTTCCCACCAGAGAGGTACCTATTTATCTACTTGCACTTTGACATGCTTTCGACCTGCTAGGTTGGCAGGAGCTGGGACCAAACAATGGGAGTTCACCCTGTTGCAGGGATTCAAACCACCAACCTTCTGATCGTCAAGCCCAAGGCTCAGTGGTTTAGACCACAGCGCCACCCACATCTCAGAGTAGACCCATTAAAATTAATGGACAGGAGTAGCATGGCTCTATCAAATTCAATAGGTCTACACTGAGTAGTGTTGTAGAACTTAGTTGTGACTTTTTATCTGCAAAAAATGGGGATTGAATAGCCTAGTAATGTAGTATATGCAAAACTGAATTCCTGATCTGTTCATTCCTGCTCACGAATGGCCCTCAAAACTTGGGAGTGATTCTAGAAGAGACTTCAAAGTGAATCTATCTGGCTTCTTCCGTCTCTGGCCTGCAGTTTCCAGGCACTGATGAGATTATGAGGGGAATGAGGCAATGTAGGGTGCCCAGAGAAAAGCTTAACTCATCTTTCACTGACATGCAGCAGGCTGGCCTCTACCCCCCCCCACTCCCTCCACTCTTCCCAAAACATCTCCATTCCCAAGGGAGGGGGAAGAAAGTTAAGCTCCTTGTCTGTCTGAAGCAATAAGTGTCAGTTCTCCAGTGCAAACTCCCACCTCCTGGTTGAGGTTCCTGTAGAATGACAAGCAGTTGAAAGGCAAGGGAGGGAGGCAGTGGGACAATAAGCCATTGAGCTGAGCAGAAGGAGGAAAAGTTCACTGCCACGGAGGCAGGTCAATTCCATAGCTTACAAAAGGTAATTAGAAAGGGGCCCTCAGCTATAATCTGTTTCTGTCACGTCCAGGCCCAAATGGGAAACAGTCCTAGGAAAAGAAAAACACTTGCTGGAAGAGCAATTTCACACACACACACACACACACACACACACACCCCTTCTCTCTCTCTCTCTCCCTCTCTCCCTCTCTCTAGAGCAGGGTTTGACTGTAAGGCCTTAGATTGTGCCCCCACCCCCCTTCAATCCATCAGAGCTTTCAGAGCCATTGAGGTTGGCAAAATCTTCAGCACTGGAAAGCTCTTTCCTTCTTTATAATTGGTCTTTTGGGGTCCATAAATATTTGGGGATCTGTGGGGGAGGGGGTTATAGTACGGCAGAGTTGAAAGGGATCCAAAGGGTCATCTAGTCCTTCCTCCCAACAGAGACTAGGGGGTGTTGATTCTGCTGGGTACTCATTTGTCAGTGGCTTCTCTGCAGGGAAGCCCCCTTGCAAAGGAGCAACTTGAATCAGGCAGGATTGGTAACTTGGTGGGGATGTTAATCCTGCATGTTTTCGCCATGCACAAAGGACAGGCAGTTGGCTCCTACCTTTTCCTGGAGGTTGGGGTAGATCTTGGCCCTTTGATACCCACCTCTCCTTCACAAGGACGGGGGGGGCATGCTGCCAGGGTAACAGCCCCACTACATTTTTTTTTTTATGGGGACACTGCACATTTGACTCCTCAATCCACCCTGTGAGCCCTACACTGCTTTGCAGTGCTGGGATCTGATCTGAACGATTTGCCAGGCCAATCATTCAGATCACATCCCAACCTTGCAAAGCAGCTTGGGGCTGGCAGGGCAGCATGAGAAGGATGCAACTGCCACCCATTTGCCCTTCACTCCCAGTCTCACCCTTGATTTGCAAGGCTGCGATCGAAGGGTGCATGGCCGTTGCGCCCTTCTCGTGCCACCCTGCTAGCCCCAAGCTGCTTTGTGAGACTGGGGTGATCCAAGGGCCGCTTTGGCCAACCTAGCTCCCCCTGCGTAGGTGGGCAATTGGTGCAGCCCTACGCTCCAATGGGGCGGGGGGGGTGGGATGTAAAAAGGACAGGAGCAGTCAAACACAACTTTTGCTAGAGTAGACATAAAGGTTGTCTCAGTCCTCCAGCCGGAACTTCCTGCCTTCCTGGACTGAGACAAAACTTCCTTGTATGTAACTTGAGATGGGTGCAGCCTCTCCTTGAAGAACCACAGGCCGGGCCTCCATTTTGTCTCTTTTTGCCATCTTAACAGCAGCATTACTAAGATGCACCCTTGGCTCTAGGCCAAGAGAAGAAAAGGGGGACTTTCTCCCATAAGGAGATAGTCACCACATGTTTAGTAACTTTTAAGTCTGCCTCTGGGATCCTTTGTGTGAACAGATGATTTCTTGTGAGTAAACGTTTTATACTTTACTGAAGACTGTGTAGTGTCTTATTAAAAGAGGGATTAAAAGGGGAAGACACCAGGATAATATTTCTAATGACTCTAGCGAGTCTGTGCAAGCTATCCGCTGTGTGTGTGCTAAAAAGGGAATGTTAACTCTGCAGATATTATAGAACTTGTAAACACAAGTTGGGACAGGATATCTTAAACAATATATCCTCCCCCACATCCCTTAACATTCCCACAGGGGGGTCACTCCAGTGGCATTGGCAGTGAGGTCTGGGCTGGCATGGTGGGCTCCATTCTTCACCCAAAGGGAAAACAATATGCAACCTGGTGATAACAGAATAACTGATGTAAGGAGGGAGCTGCAACCCAAGATAGGAAAAGGGAACACCTAACTTCATTAAATGAATTCAAATCTCCAGGGCCTGATGCGCTGTATCCAAGCGTACTAAAGTTACAAGAAAGGAGATTCCAACTAAACATATGGAAAAACTTTCTGACAGGAAGAGCTGTTTGACAGTAGAACAGTTTTAAGCAGAGGTTGGATCCTGTCATGGATGCTTTAGCTGAGATTCTTGCATTGCAGGGGGTTGGACTAGATGACCCTTCGGTCTCTTCCAGCTGTACGATTCTATGATCTTCAGGAATTCTGACTTGCTGTACCTGACTTGTCCAATTCCAGAGTCTGGGTCTCTTCCAGCTGTACGATTCTATGACCTTCAAGAATTCTGACTTGCTGTACCTGACTTGTCCAATTCCAGAGTTCAATTTGTCTCAGGCAAATATGATGCACAGCCCGAATTGGAAGCTGCCTAATGCTGAACCAGACCTTTCGTCCATCTAGTTCAGTACTGTCTACACTGAATGACCACAGCCATCCTGGGTTTTACAAAAAGGGGCATTCCCAGCCCTATCTGGAGGTTGCTAAGGATGGAACTTGGAAGCATTTGCTCCTCTGTGCTATAGTCCTCTTCTGTGCTATAGTCCTCCCCCAAACATAGACAGCTGCCTTGCAATGCCAGACCACTACCTCAGTATTGTCTACACTGACTGGGAGCAGTTCTCCAGGTAGGGATGGGAGGAATTGCTTTGCAAAAATGTGCATATTAGGCACATACAAATGTGTGCATTTGGAGAAATTTGCAGTAAAATGATGGTGAATTTTCGTGACAACTTCATTACTTTATTTTTAAATGCAAACTGATATGGAGAATTTAACATTGGAGGCGATGATGGGAAAAAAAAAAAACTGACAGATTCTCCCACCCCTGCAACCTTAGGGGCAGGCAGAGACGTGGCAGTGAAGGAACACTCAGTAGTGCTCCTGCCCTCATTCTGAATGGGAAAATACTTTCACCCCAATTTATGGATCCCATAAATGACCACTGAAATTGGGAAAGGGGGCATTTCAAAGGGGGCATTCCCCACCCCATTCCACCCAATATGTTTCTTCTTCCCATTTTGGGCCAGTCCTCCTGATAAGTGTTATAAAGGCCACATTCTGCATTTACTCCATGAGTTTCAGGAAAGCTGCAGCCGAAGCTACAAAGGACTCTTTTTTTCATATTTGCAAACATACTGGCAAAAGGGATGTAACTTCCCATACCAGCCAAGGCAATACTGATCACTTCTTAGCCAGTGAGCCAGCCAGACTCAGACTCCTTACCTGGCGACCTGCCACGCCACCGGCTGCACTGCCGAACAGCCTGGAGTTATCCACACAGAGAAAAGAAATGAAGAGGAAACCTCCTTGAGCCCAAAGCACGAACTGGATTTCCACTCTCTGCTTGCCAAATGACAGAAGGAAAGTCTGTTGCCACAGGGCCTGGATTAGAGGCTCCCCCCACCCCAGGGCAGCTGATCTGCATTAAGCAAGGTTGCATTAAGTGGGCCCTGTGCTAAAGAAACTATATATTTTTTTCCCCTCCACTGGCATTCAGGCACACAGACAGGACCACACAAATGCACAGATATGAACTGATGCCACCCCATAACATTGGTATGCTGGTTAAATATCCATTACTAAAACAGAAAGGAGTGCAAGGGAGATTGAACCTGGGATCTTCTGCATGCAAAGCAGATGCTCTACCAATGAGTTAAAGCCATTCCCAGGAGCTCCTTCTCAAGTAAAATGTTGGGTAGACTTTGAGGGTTCTAAACATGCTTCACTAATGTTTGGGAAGGCAGAAATATGCAGGGAGTTTTCATACATCCTGGATATTCTTAGAAGCATCTAAAGCCTTCTTAAATGTTCATTACAATCCTTCTAACTGTATCAGCTGGAGCTTTTATTGAAAGTGTGTCTGACACATATCCTGCTCCTAATGATGTGCAGAATATTAATTGAGAGAGGAGGGGTTGTTTTGTGCAATCCAATGAATCAGTTAAGCCAAAGGACCGTGTATTATAATTACCAGCTACCCATTTAAATAACCTATTATGCAGGAGGAAACTTCTATTTGGAGCTAAATTGAAAGTCGTTTCATGGTTAAAAAAAAATCCAAGGGTATTAGAAGAAAGATGTGATTTGCAAACCTTTCATGATCCAGTCTCATCTGTGATGACAAAAAAGCCATTTATTATCACACATCACCAGAAGAAGAAAGGCTGATCTTCATATTATGGAACAATTGCATTCTATAAAAGAGTTGAGTCAGCTTTCCTGGGCACTATCAATTAATATAGACCAAGTGCTCAGAATTTGGAATGAACTCTCTGAATTTTGCTTGAGAAATGTGTTTTTAATTCAATAAGATGCATGCTTTTAAAACAAAAACAACTAATTTTCTTACATTTATATCACACCATTCTTCTGCCATGTAGACCCAGACATGCTGCTGATACCCGAGTGTTCACCCATCCAGGCACAGGCCAGGGACAGACCTGTTTAGGGTCAGCAGAATAATGCCCCCGTGTGCCTTTAGACTGTGCCCTGGGAGTGATGAAGATACAGTATGTAATGGAAGAAAAGCTCTCAGCTCAATTCAGAAATGAGGCTACTGCTATTAGAAAATATCTCAGTATTTTTCAAGTCCAAAATTCTGATCTTCTTGCAATCTGAAAGGCAGTGTCACTAATGTGAAGATCGCAGCAAGGCCCAGAAGCTTCTTCCACCTGCCAAACTCCTGAACTCTGACACCTTCAGCAATGATGCTGGAGGCCTCTGCAAAGCCATTGTTCCTCCCTGACTTCTTCAAGGCTGTTGTTACAGGGTTGTATCTATTGTTAGTCCTACTCTGAGTAAAGGACATAACTAACAGGTCCATTGATTTCTTAATAAAACTTGGCTGAATACAAAGTCAAACAGACCTCAATTCTCACAACTTTGCTGAGCAGCAACATTTATTATTGGAGGTTCTTCAAGCTAAGCAAATACTGGGGCCTGATGTCACCATAGGCATAGATGATGCTAATGGTTTGAAGCAGAAACATGTCGGTCACCTTAACTTTGTGGGCATTTTCACCTTTCAAGGACAGAGTAAACAGAAAGTGTCCTCTTCGTGGAAGCTGCAGCCTGATCCTAGGGTTAACTCACACAATTGGAATGTTTGTAAATATTCATTGATCTTGCTTTAACTCAGTTATTCAGTGTCAGAGGCTTCTGTGCTGCAAGTGCAATGTAATGCAGACTGTACCCTTCACCTCAAATGCTGGCCCCAGCTTTTTGCCACGTGGAAGTACTAATACTTCACCCTCTCCCTGATATTTCATCTCATGCCTGGCAGGGTTGCTGTTCAGTACTATGGTGCTGAAACCATGGGTGATTGTCCACAGAGAAGCAAGGAAAGGCTGGAGTGAGTTAGCCTAATGTTCAGTTTTGAAGCCCAGTGCCTTCTTTATCTCTTTATAGATGTATACTGTACCTCTTTCTGTCTGACATTATCATCATCATCATCATCATCATCATCATTAACAGCAACAATGTGATCCACATGCCAGACAGTTCTTCATATTTTCAAATATTACTGAGGCAAATATGTAGATGAGACCATACTAAAATAATTTGTGCAGGGCAGGTGTAGCCCTTAAAAAAATACACACACACCCCTGGCCTGGTTGTCCTGAAGCCAGTAATAAACCTGTCATGTCTTCCACATTTCCTGGTTGCATACTCAGCCTTGTCTACATGGAATGTTAAGGCAGCAGGTTTGCTTATTATGGCCACCCAGGCAGCCACACAAATTATTCAGGCACATATACAGATTGCAGTTGAAAGAGATGGGTTTCTCCTCCCCACACTCCTTCTATAAAGTGTGAAGCTGTGTGTGTGTGTGTGTGTGTGTGTGTGTGTGTTTACTATGACATCATTAAATGGCCCCATGGATTTAACAAAGTGAGCTCTAATTTTCCTTCTGTTAAATTCTCCCTCTTCTTTTTGGCATTGCTTCAAAAGGGACATCTGTAACAAGCGTTTCTGCAGAGAAAGCAAAGTGCTCTTTTTTAAAAGGAGGTTTACGCAATTGAAATGAAACATGTCTGGAGCATAATAATGGGCATTCCATTCATCCTCCAATGAAAGGCACTTAATTGCTTAATGCAGAAGCTTCCTGTAAGCTTCTGAGCTCTCTGGATTTGAGTCTGAAGAACTGCAGAGTTGGCATCAGAGTTAGTTGCTCCTCTTCCAATGCTCAAATTCACCCCCACCCCACCCCCTTTTTAAAGAGCCCGGCTGCCATATTTCCTCTAGTAAGAGTGCACCACTGCCACATTTCAAGAAGAACCCATAGCTCAGTGGTGGAGCATCTTTGCATGTAGAAAGTCAAGTTTAATCCTTTGCACTTCCATGTAGGGGTTGGAAAAACCCTGGCAGTCATTGTAGATGGACCACTGGTCTGACTCTGCATAAGGCAGTTTTCTATGTCCTCCTGGGGAAGGACCATAGCTCAGTGGTAGAGCATCTGCTTTGCAGGCAGAATGCCCCAGTTTCAATCCCCAGCATCTACCAGTACAGTTGAAAGAGCCTTCTTCTGAAATGCAGGAGATGAACTTCCAGTAAATGTAGACAGACCAATGGTCTAATTTGGTATAAGGCAGCTTCCTATGTCTTTTAGTTCCGTCCCCAAATTAATGATTAAACTTCACCATACAACTGCAAGTAGAAGTGTGCTTCAGATTATTATTGTCTGGATTTTTCACTAGTTTTGGTCTTTCAGATAACCCAGGGGGCAAGCCTAACTTCTGTGGGTAGCAGTAGGACTTAATTGTACAGCAGAGACCTCACTGCACCCAGAGCTCTGTAACTCTTGCTGATCAGGTAGAAAGTGAGTGGGTGAGTATAGGAAAAGTCTGCATATTTGATGTTTTGACTCCAGGCTGGTGCAGGAAACAAACCCAAATTAGATCCCTTGTCACAACTTGCCAGTAGCTGGACTTGCTTATGAACCAGAAAATTCTTGTGCCTGGAACTCTCATGACTCCCCATCCTCAGGAGAAGAAGCCATGGATTCAAAGGACATATTTGAAAGAGTTGTGCCCGCTGAAATGGGATTTGACACCTCTAGATTCCAATATGGCTATGCTCTATTTCTACAGTTGGAGGCAGTGTGAATGCCAATTGCTAGAAATCAGAGGTGGGGAGTGTGCTGTTGCTCCCAGGCTGGGGGCTTTACAGAAGCATCTGGTTGGCCACTGTGAAAACAGGATGCTGGACTACATGGGCTTTGGACTGATTTATCAGGCTCTTCTTAAGGTCTTGTGGTTTGGTTTCTTGGAGGGCACATAATGGCATTATTTGAAAGATCAGCTTATGACCAATTCTTTACCATTCAAGTGGGTTCCCTCTTCTTTTCCTGTGGATTTAAGACATTTCATATGTCCATAGAGGTAAAGTAGTTATTAGTGGTTATAATAATCAATTGCTTACTGGGGACCACACACCAAAGGTCTTTCCTGGCTACTTTTCTTGAGACCTTTCTTTCAGTGGAATTTTGTGGGCTGGGAAGGGAGGGAAAGAAGAAAGAAAGAAAGAAAGAAAGAAAGAAAGAAATTCAGCATTTGTGGTCTTCACTCCTACCCACCCACCCTTACAACTTGATCAATCGGGGAATAGTTAGACCACCAAGAAGGCACAAAGGCAGCAAATGGATCTGTTTTTGATTTTATGAGTGTTACAACCTGGCAAGCTCTTCATTCCTACACCTTGACATGCCTAGGCTCCTGCAGCCACAGAAAGAAAGCAGCTGCAAAACAGTTGCACAACGGATAGTCTACTATGATAATGCTGAATTCAAAGGCAGCTGGGATATCTGAAAATTACAAATTCACAAGTGGTTCCTGCAACAAAATATAGAAATGCAAAATTCAAATGTCTTTTCCGAGGATACTCTGTTCCAGGGACAGAGAATCCTCAGAGGCAGGGCACAAGAGGTGGCCACCCAGCCTTTTCATCTGGTCCTTAGGACTCTCCTCAGGCTACACTCCCTCTTCCTAGCCACAGCCTTCACAAGCCTGCTTTGCATTACCTTTGGGCAGTTTTGCTTGGCTGGAATGTGTCATTGAACTCTGATCATGAGTCTTGAGTTCCTGGTTGTAGGATAAAGAGGGATGTGTGAGTATATGTAGAAAGTACCCTGCTTTACAAAGTCTAAAATTTGCATCAATTGCTCCACCCTCTTTTGTGACTGTCCCCTGTCCATCACTGGCATATGGCTCCTGGAAAATACCCAGAAGACACATGTGAAATGTGGGATGTAAATTATTTAAACAAATCAGTCAATAAATGTGAGCAAATGCTCAATAAAGACTGGACATGGATTAAGTTCCATGAATGCTCAATAAAAAAGGTCCTCTGGAGGAGCCCTGCTTGTATAGATGGAGATGGCCCTCCAACTGCTCTTGGATTACACTTTCCATCACCCCTGGCCATTGGCCACAGTGTCTGGGGTTGATGGGAGGTGGAGTCTGCAAGGTGAAAGGTTCTCCATTTCTTATATAGGGAGTAAACAAAATAAAATAAAATTTAGGAAACATTAAGTGAGCTGGGGGGGTGTCTTTCTTATTTTTTGTTTGTGCACAAAGCAAAGTATTAAGATGCATCAGCTATCACTTCTACCCACCCCCCTAAAAAAGTGGTTGCCTTTGGCATTATCTTTAACTCTCCAGCATGCACATGATCAGTGTCTGAATCTCAAAAGCTGACAGAGCGCCTGCTGTTTGAGAAATAATGGTTCTGCTTCTTCCTTTTATGATTTCTGATTTTACTAGTGCCAACACACATCTGGACCAAAAGTGCACCTGGACAAAATGGGCACGAAACCAGGAATGTTAGCAGAAGTCAACATATTTACAACAGATGAGCGAGTTGCTTTCAGGGGGGCATATGCTAGAGAGGATGCTCCATGTTTCTCAGTCTCTATCGCTCATATTAGTTCAGAGTACCTGCTCTTCAGTCTACTGGAATAACATTTACAGAAACAATAGTGCTTGTGATAGACCTTTACTGACTTTCCCAACAATGATATCCCAGAATGCTGCAAGACTGGAAGAAGATATGACCAAACGTGCATGGTTTTCTTAATGTTAAAATGGGAAAGCTATTCGTGAAATGTCATTGTGGTGTGTACGAGTGGTACCAGTCACGTAGGGGAGATATTTGTGCAGTGATGTTGCAAGCACGGCTGATAGGTACCTGCAATGCTTTTGCAACCCACCCACTAACCTTCCAATAACACTTGAGAGAGCTCCCAATGCAATTAAAACACAGGTATAGTGTGGTACTTCAACAGTGTGTATGTGTGCTGAATGTAGATTTCTATCATTGTAAAGGTCTAACCTGATTCTCAGTTATGTCCTTACACCTTTGAACTCAGCCTGACTCTGAATGTCCCATCTAATATACAGCTCTCCCCATCCCCAGCCTACCTTCCTGATGCATAAGAAGAGGAGAGGGCTATCAAAAGCTACCAGCCATGATGACTATGCTCTGCCTCCACAGCTGGAGTCAGCAAAGCTTCTGAGTAGCAGTTGATGGAAATCACAGCAGTGAGTGCTCTTGTGTTCAAATCCTGCTTGTGGGGTTCTCACTATTGTGAGAACAGGATTTTGGACTAGATAGACTATTGGCCTGATCCAGCAGGCTCTTATTATATAACTATGTTGTTAAGGGGGAAAGAGGGTAAGTTATGGATAGGGCTCACTCCCACACAGAAGTTTGGGATAGGAATGAACAGATCTGTCAATCTTGGTTTTCCATCTTTCCATTCATTAGTCCTCTACAGTTACACATCAGTCTGTGAATACTTTAAAACAAAAAGTCTTCATGAAAATTCATCAGCGTCATAGTACAAATTTCTCCTAATTACACATTTTTGTTTGTGAGGTTTTCCCCCCCAAGCAGTTTCTCCTAATGCAATGCATTTGTGTATGCCGTTTTCAGTAACAAGTGCATTTTATGTACACTTTTCACACCCGTTCTTAGGCTAGAGAACCTCACTGAATATGTGGAGTTGTAATGAATGGTTGCATTTTGTTTCTCATATCATTTCAGGAAAGTGCCAGTTAGATAGATCCACCTTTAAATGCAAAATTAACCAAATCTCTCCCTCATCCCAAGTCCAGGAGGGCTTCCTGCTTTATACAACCTCTTTTCTTTCTCTTCTAGATAATTCATTGATTTGTTTAATCCCCTTCCCCTGAGATGGCTGCGTGTGTGAGAGTGTGTGTGCGTGCGTGTGCACATGCATGCATGCATGCATGCTCTGGAATGGTGGAGCAGGACTAACAGAAGTGGGGAATCTATCACCCTTCACACACTTGGGGTTTTTCACAATTCCTGCCAAATGCTTAGATACCATCTAACACAGTGGTTTTCAACCAGTGTGCCATGGCTCCCTGGGTTGGCCTTGAAGGATGGTCAGGGCTGCTGCAAGCAACACTGGCCTCTGTCCTTCTTTCTTTCTTTTCTTTCGTCCCTCCTCTGATGCCCTCTCCCATCTCTGACTGCCCAAAACTTGTGCAGCTGTTTGTTGCAGCAGCCCTGGCTACAAGCTCTGCAGGCAAATGGTGCCTCTGGGGCTGGTCAGGGGGTGCTGGTTGCCAGGAGCTGAGACAGCCGGCATAAGCAAGCAAGTGGGCGAGGGAGCCCAGCAAGCCAGTTCGCCAGCCCTTGCTGTTGGGAATGGACAGACAAGTGGGAGGCTGGACAGGCAGGCAGGCACTGTGCTGACCTTTTTTGTGCTTGCTGTGTGCAAGGCCCGTCTGGAAGCTGAGTGCCCAGTGCTGAAGGGTAGCCTTTCCACCATGCAGACCTGGCAGCACCCACTGGTATTACTGCTGCCTCCCAATGTAAGGTGCTGGCCTCACATTCACCTTTGGCCAGTCTCTGTTGGGCCACTATGGCTGGGTGGGGCATCCTCTTCCCAGGCCCTTGTGGGGCAGTGTGAGGAGGCACCTCTCTTTGGGGTGGGAGGGGGCAGCTCAGAGACTCCCAAGGAGAGGGGAAAGGAGGCTGGGGGAACACTCCACAAGGGAGGGTGTTTGAAAATGAATAAGAGGCTGCCAGCTCTGCAGGCAAGAGGTGACATATCTGGGCTCCTGACCCCCACAGGGGTGCCCCCCCCAAAAAATATAGTCGGTCAAGGGAGCTGTGGACTCAAAAAGGTTGAAAACTTCGGATTAAGATATTTCCCTGTTGTTTGACATTACATTTTAATGGCTTATAGAACCCTGAAAAGTCAATACTCAGCCTAAACAAAAGTCATGACCCTTGCATCCAACCAGTGATCTGGACACAGAGGTTGCAGGGGCAACAGATGAGGAACTGGGTCTAGGTCAGAACTTAGAGCTGCTTTCAAAAGATAGGGAAACCATTGCACTCGAGGTGGTTGAAGAATAACATCCCAGAACACCAGAGCCTATAAGACCATAGTCTGGATCATTTGGTTCCCGAGTCTGAGGAACAAAAAGACTCCCACTGTACATTGCCAGTCCAGAGGGTTGGCCCTTCAAAGCTCTGTTCTCACAAGTGGGTGGAGCAAAATCAACCTCAGTCTGCTTCCAGCTTTGGTCAGAATAAAATTAAATCACTCCCAGCTTTTGCTGTGAGTTCCAGCATCAGACCAGAACATGGCAACAAATCTTAAACCAACCAACTAAGACTCAAAATGTGCAGAACAGAAAACAAATCCAAGACATTTTAACTGCCTAAAGCGAAGGGCAAGATGGTGTCCCCTCACTAGTTAATGTACAAAAGCTAACCACACTAGCAGTTTAATCTTAGGCTGCATTTACACTGTACTTTTAAAGGGCTAATTAATGGTCATGGCTTTCTCTAAAGCATCCTGGAAACTATGGCTTGTTAAGAGTGCTGAGAAGGGATTAGAGACCTCACAGCTACATTTCCCTGAGTTCCTTAGAAAGAGGGATTGATTGTTAAACCACTTTGGAAATTCTAGGTCTGTGATGGGTGAATTATGGTGCTGGAGCAGACTCTTGAGAGTCCCATGGACTGCAAAAAGATCAAACTTATCCATCCTTAAAGAAATCAGCCCTGAGTGCTCACTGGAAGGACAGATCCTGAAGTTGAGGCTCCAGTACTTTGGCCACCTCATGAGAAGAGAAGACTCCCTAGAAAAGACCCTGATGTTGGGAAAGATGGAGGGCACAAGGAGAAGGGGACGACAGAGGATGAGATGGTTGGACAGTGTTCTTGAAGCTACTAGCATGAGTTTGGCCAAACTGCGGAGGCAGTGGAGGATAGGCGTGCCTGGCGTGTTCTGGTCCATGGGGTCACGAAGAGTCGGACACGACTGAACAACAACAAGCAGCACTATTCAAACACAGAGCCTAGGGATTGCCGATCAGAAGGTCAGTGGTTTAAATCCCCGTGACGGGGTGAGCTCCCGTTGCTTGGTCTCTGCTCCTGCCAACCTAGCAGCTCGAAAGCACGAAGTGCAAGTAGATAAATAGGTACTGCTCCAGCTGGAAGGTAAACAGTGTTTCCGTGCACTGCTCTGGTTTGCCACATGACCCTCAGCCAGTAAAACGAGATGAGGGCCGCAACCCCAGAGATGTCCGCGACTGAACCTAATGGTCAGGGGTCCCTTTACCTTTCAGCAGCACTGTTAGAAAGTATACATCCCTGGATTTTTTGAGAGAAGTAATGACTGTTTCAAATGCCATCATAGTGCTTTAAATAAATGCTACAAATGAGATCTAGGATGTGGGTGGCGCCGTGGGTTAAACCACAGAGCCTATGGCTTGCTGACATCCCCATGTTTTCCTGGAAAAATGGCAACCCTAATTCAGCTCAAGGGAACACAAAAGAAATCAGAACAATGAACTCCTGATTATAACTTGACATGTCATCAACTGTCTGGAATTTACCCATGGGTATGTGAGGGATGAGGGTGGTGCTGTGGGTTAAACCACTGAGCCTAGGGCTTGCCGATCAGAAGGTCGGTGGTTCGAATCCCCGCGATGGGGTGAGCTCCTGTTGCTCGGTCCCAGCTCCTGCCAACCTAGCAGTTCGAAAGCACGTCAAAGTGCAAGTAGATAAATAGGTACTGCTCTGGCGGGAAGGTAAATGGTGTTTCCATGCACTGCTCTGGTTCACCAGAAGGGCTTAGTCATGCTGGCCACATGACCCAGAAGCTGTACGCTGGCTCCCTCGGCCAGTAAAGCGAGATGAGCACCGCAACCCCAGAGTCGTCTGCGACTGAACCTAATGGTCAGGGGTCCCTTTACCTTTACCTTTACAAATGAGACCTTACTTCAACTCTGGGGATGGAAAAGGTTTCTCCAATACAAATGAGGGAAGCAAACTAGCTTGGGGTGGGGTGGGGGCAGAGTTAAAGGCAGCAGGGCCAAGGCAGCAGGATGCCCTCCTGTGTGCCACAGTCCAGGGCAGGAGAGGGGTGGGGAATCTGCCACCCACTCTCCTCCTGCTCTCTGCTTCCAAGTCATTCCTGACCTGGGGGCAGAGCTGTGGCCAGGCATAAGTGCCACAGCCAAGGTGCAACTCCTTCTTGTGCGGAGCCAGGCTCCGATGAAGTGGACTGCTGTGAGGGCACCTGTTTGCAGTCTCTCTCTCTCTCTCTCTCTCTCTCTCTCTCACACACACACACACACACACACACACACACACACTATCAGAATAATTCAGCCTTAAACTAGGTCTGAAATGGATCAATTCTTCTAAACTAGGGATGGAGAACTTTGACCCTCCAGGTATTGTTGAACCCCCAGCAGCTCCAGGCAGCATAGTCAATGGTTTGGGATGATGGGAGTCCTAACAGCCCCTAGAGGTTCTCCATTTCTGCTTTACGTACATGATATCCTAATGAACTTGACAGCTTCCTCCTGGCAGGAAGAACCAGGATTTATGTAACAAAAAGCAACGAGGCTTTCAGATCAGATCATTATCAACAGCAGTTAGGAAGGGAGGAGAAGTTAACTGCATTGAACACAAATGGAAGGAAGGAACACTGTGACTCTCTCATTTTCCTATAGCATACTGAGGGGTTTCTGAAGTTTTCCATTTGTACTGACCAGGAGTGAGGAAGGCAAACACATCCCAACCACCACCACCCCTGCCGTCATAAGGCCTGTTCAGTTAAATAATTCATTTCCTTCTCATTCTGCAATCTCCCCAACTCTGGTTGATGTTAAAGCTGAGCAATAAAGGACTGTCTTTTAATGGAGGGAAGTGACTGCCCATTATTCCTGCTCTTTTAACAGAAGGTATTTTGGCTGCTCATGTTCCCACCAGATGGCCATCACTGCTGTTCCTGGAAGTGATACAATTGTACTGATGAAAGTAAAGGGAGTCTTATCTTCTACAGGTACAGAAAAAAGGCATCTGTGCTAGTGTTTCAAGGCCCCATTGGCTGGCGTCTGTGTCATTATGCCAGTGTACAAATTACCGATACCATTTTGTGCCATCACATAGCGCTGTTGAAATATGACAGAAGGGCATGTGTGCTTTCTGAGAATGCAAGAATATGGGGGGGGGAAGGTCAGTGCTCATTTTGCACCATGCTATCCTAGCACTGCCTATATTTGTTAGATTTTCTGTGGACATTTGCAGACTGAAAAAGACTGAGCAGATTCTGTAATAGTGTGGCACTTGCTTTCTGTAAATATATATCTAACAGTCCTTTAACAAATACATCACATATTGATCCTTGGCCCAGAGGTGCCCATTTGTCCCAAGCTTTACGTCAAGGATGGGGAACCTCTTTGGCCTTCAGAATTGTCCTTAGGCCACACCCCTCACTGGCCCTCCTTTGCACCCAGAGCGTGTTTTTGCCTTGCTGAGCCATGTCCTTGAACTCTGCTAATGCCTCTTGCATACCTGGGTGGAGGATAGAGAGGGGTAGGTGAGTGTGGACAAACTAGTCACTGCACAAAGGTAACATTTACACTCATTGCTCTGCCCACTTTTATCACTGGTCTTCACACACACCACACACACACACACACACAGGCATGTGGCCTCTAGATAGTTGTTCTAGTGTATATAGGCAAACATTGTATTAGTTAAAACAAAACAAAAAATAAAAAAAATCCTTCCAGTAGCACCTTAGAGACCAACTAAGTTTGTTCTAACTTAGTTGGTCTCTAAGGTGCTACTGGAAGGATTTTTTTTATTTTTTTTTTATTTTGTTTTGACTATGGCAGACCAACATGGCTACCTACCTGTAATTGTATTAGTTACTCAACCTACTTTGGCCTCTGACCCTACCCACCACTGACACGGGCCCTGGGAAGGTTGCTCAGAAAGAATATGGCCTTCAGGCTGCAAAAAGTTCCACTCTGCTGCTTTTGTTGCTACCTTAATAGCTCCCATTCCAGTGATACAGTAATTCTCAGGCACCCATCCAGCCACATTTTAACTCTGCTTTAAAACTTCTCTGTAAAATGGTTTTCTTGAGAAGAAGTTCAACCTAAAGTGAAATATCCAAATCTCAACAAATCTGTGGGCCCCAAAATGCTTATCTACTTCCTGCTGCTATATATGCAGTTCTCAGCTAAAGTAATATATGTTATAAGGCGATTTAACAAAGTATTTTGTGAGAAGACATGCTTAGGGATCCGCATTTTTTAAAGGAAAATATGTTTCAAAAATATTTATAAATATGCATTTGCATTCATTCTTGAAAAGGTCTAAGCAAACAAATGAGTAAAAGGGACAGAAAGGACTTATGGGTGAAGAAACGTGCAAAATCTATCCATCCCTTATACCATCACATAAACTGTAAGATCCATAATTGGCTGGGATGGCTCAAGGAGACATGAACAGGGTTGAGGGCCCTGACGTAGGCTGATCAAAACCTTCACAATTTGATCAAAGCAGCTTATGGACAATAAAACATAGACTCGTCAAATTGGAAGGGACCTCAAGGGTAATCTAGTCCAAACCCCTGCAATGCAGGAATCTCAGCTAAAGCATCCATGATAGATGGCCATCCATCCTCTGCTTAAAAGCATCCAAGGAAGTCGGTTAACTAGAAACAAGTCCATTTATCCTATGAGTTTGTCTTGGAACTGGAAATGTCCCAGACCCACTGTTAAACACATCCAAGGTCTTTTGCTGATTTACACAAGCTGCTGTTCATTTTATTCTTAGTGATTTTACATAAGCCATCTTGAACACTGAAAAAAATGGAAAGGAGGATGACAAAATTTTAAAAGAAATAAATTCACGTAAAACAGAAATTTAAGTGAGGGTATAACATGTAAAAATTCAAATGGGTAGATTTTAAATCTCCATGAAATCTAGCTGATTGGGATTTGAAAATCAGAATTTGAAATGGAATGAATAACAGTGCCATGGACCTCTTGTTTGTTCTTAAGTTCCTTAATTGGTACAGTGAGTTTATCCTCTGGTACTTTCCAATGCCCACTTCTCCAAACCAGATGATCTGGCCAAGACAACTCTGAACTCTGGAGAAGATTGAGCAAAATAATATGTTTCCCAGAGAATATGTCAACGTCGAGACGCCACCATAGAAGCTGGTTGGACCCTTTCCAGATTCTTTATTCTACCATTTCAGCCTCTAATCAGAACCAGTCAAGGAGAACCTGGCTTCACAGTTCTGCCTCAAATCCCTGGCTTGTGCAAAAATAAAATCCCTTCCTCCTCCCGCTTCCCCCCTTCCCAAAAAAAAGAAAGGGGGGAGCAAGCAATTTATTCAGAAGAAAGCAGGCTTTTGGCAGAGAAAACAAACTTCTCCCAGTGAATCAAAGGGATTTTTATCAGATCCCATAGGGTGCATTCACACAAAGCCCTCACGCCATCTCTGAAAGAGGAGACATTACACACACTCCACAAGAAAGCCACAAGCCTCAGGGCTCCTATATCTCTTCAGCTAATTATCATGCATTCGTCCAGGCTGCGGTGTGTGTGCATGTGCAAAGCCAAGCACCATAAAAGTAGGATTGGATTGTCTTGTAGGTTCTATTTGGCCATTTTGTTTGCCCTTGGAGTTTGAATACTGTGCACTCTGACTCCACTGGTCAGGGAACCCCAAGAATCAATGGGAACATTGGAAAGCATCTTAGGAAAGGGCACTACCAATCAGTGCAGACAATACTGAGCTACATGGACCACAGGTATAAGGCAGCTTCCTTTGTTCCATATTGAGTCAGACTATTGGTCACTTGCAGCAGCTTCCCAGAGTTTCAGGCAGGAGGCATTGCCAGGTCCACTTGAGCAGGATGGCTAGGTTGCCTGTGGTGGTAAACTCAGGTTCACACTCCAACAAGAGAATATCAGATACTTCCTGCTGTGAAAGGACTGGTGGCCTTTAAGTAGGTAGAACTGGTTCTAAAGATGGACCAGTGTGTCTAACTCAGCACAAGGTAGCTCTTTATGTGGGGATTGTGGTCAGATTGGCACTGGCAAGCCACGTCAATTCTGCAAAGATTGGCAAAGGTTGGAAAAACAGCGCTGGCAAGCCACGCTGATGGGGGGCACCAGGTTGGGAAACACATGTTTAGGCAGGACAGGAGAACAAAGGGGTGGCTGGAAAAGTACTGGAGAATTACAAGGTGATTAGTGGGAGGGGCACTTATGAGGAGAGGCATGAGGAAAGGCACGTACGCAATGAAGATGTCCTGGGAGGAGTTTGGGGGTGTCACCTAAGGAGCCCAGGGCAGGAGTATTACCATATATGGAGTGGATATCCCACCTTTGGGAGAGGTTTCTCCTTTTTTGGTTTGTGAGACTGTGCGGCACTCAGTCATAGGCGGCACTCTGGGTTAAACCACAGAGCCTAGGGCTTGCTGATCAGAAGGTCAGTGGTTTGAATCCCCATGACGGGGTGAGCTCCCGTTGCTCGGTCCCTGCTCCTGCCAACCTAGCAGTTCGAAAGCATGCAAAGTGCAAGTAGATAAATAGGTACCGCTCCGGTGGGAAGGTAAACGGTGTTTCCGTGCACTGCTCTGGTTCACCAGAAGTGGCTTAGTCATGCTGGCCACATGACCCAGAAGCTGTACGCTGGCTCCCTCGGCCAGTAAAGCAAGATGAGCGCCACAACCCCAGAGTCGTCCGCGACTGGACCTAATGGTTAGGAGTCCCTTTACCTTTACACTGTAAAGAGCATTAAGGATGCCAGATTTCTCCCACAGATAGTTATTTCACAGGCACACAGAATATAACCATCTGATAAGTGGGGACAGTTCCATAGAATTCTGAGATTTTGTGGGAACTTAGAGGTTCCTTTTTATATAATTTTATTTATGCATTTTAAAAACATATATACATCATAGAATATTCATCATTACCTCTCATCCTCAGACTTCCCAGTCCATCTCTCCATGACATTCTAGGTAATCATTTGTCGGCGGCATATTCTATTATTCCACCCATTTTCATCTCAAATATTCCTTTATTTAATGCTTGCTGCTCATATGTTCATTCCTACTTTTAGATTAAGTTGACTATTACTGTATGCCATTTTCAGCAGTTTGCTGGGTGTCAAGTACCACCGGTACATCATATTTTGTAATTTTTCCTTAATAAGGTAACAGGCAGAGAAATTCAGTTCCCCCCATAGTTTTCCCACGCTGACATTTCTATATTATAACCTATATTTATAGCCCATTTAATCATTGTCGCCTTCACCATTTCCTCTTTAGTCTCCCACTCCTATAACCATTTATAAATATTAGAAATTAGTTTATCATCAATTTTTTCAAATTCTGAAACACGTTTCCCCAAATCCCTTTTCATTATCTCTTTTAAATAACTCATTCACCTGGAAGTACTGAAACCAACCTATAGTACAATCTGATGATACCTCTTCTCTTTTTTTCAGATAAACCCTTCCCTCTTTAAACTCTATAAAATCATTGTAAGTAGCCCATCAGTTTTCCATATTCAACCTTGGGGCATTGTTCTCTGAGATTTCTTTATGTCTCTGCCAGACAGCACATATGCTTCTTCTCATAGCATGATTTTGAAATCCTTTGTGTACCCTTGCTTTGTCATAATGCAAATAGGCATGCCATCCAAGGCATAGGTCAAACCCATCTGTATCTAAAATATTGGCATTTCTTAGCTCCATCCATTCTTTCATCCAGCAAAGGCATGTTGCCTCATAGTAAAGTCAAAGATCAGGTAGGGCAAATCCCCCTCTTTCTCTTGCATCTGTCAAGTTTTTGTATTTAATGCAGGATTTTTTTCCCTGTGAAATGAAGCTTGTTACATCTTTTTCCCACTGTTTAAAACAGTTTGGGCTATTTATTGTCAGGTGGGATGTGCAAGGGTGAACATCACCATCCATGCCCCCCCCATCCCTGACACACAGCAGCCCCTCAAGTCAGGCTTGACCCGGAGGTAGAGCAGCTACAGCTGGTTGTGTTGCACACTTCAGCCTCTCTCCACTGCAGCGGAGCTTCATGTGGTGCAGCCCAGTTGAGGAGAGGGGTGGCAGCTCTCTGCTGCCAACTCTCCACTCCGAGGAAGGTGCCTTGGCCAGAGCCAGGTGCCAATGGGAGCCTGTGGGGGCTGGGGGCCTCTTGTTGTGCTCCTCCAGAAAATGTGCCTGGTGGATGGCGGGCTGAGTGGGTCTGGCCAGGTTGGGATGGCATAATGTGTGTGACGTCATGCACTAACCTTTCCTCATAGGAGAGTTACTCCAACCCCTTGTTCATTTTGGTGAACCATTTCTGAATCTTTTCCAACTCCACAATACCATTTACAGAGTTGAGATGACCAGAACTGCACAGTGTATTCCAAGAGTAGTCTCAGCACAGATTTGCATAAATCAGTCCTGGACACTCAGAATCTATGACTAAGAGCTACATACTAGATTAATTTAATATTCCAAGACCTTTTTGGGGTCTTGGTTTCCCTCAGCAAGCCTCTCCTGATTACTTCTTTTGGAGGGAAGTTCGCTGTCATGGTGCCGCTGGCTTGTAGCTTGTGCCCAATAAAATGTGGGTTGTGGGGACCCATATCCTGTTCCATGGAAAACATTAGAAGACATGGAATTATGGTTTATAAGTGAATGCCAACTAGGAAAAAGGGGTTCTGGTGCTCTTGGTAACTAACAAATGCCTTGTGCTGTGGCCACTGGCTTAGAATTGCATTCTTTGCTCCTCCTTTCCTAATATAAAATATATAAAAGTATGTAATCCTTTCAGTGAACATAAAAAGGGTCCTACTGGATCAGGCCAAATGCTCATCTAGAGCAGCATCCTGTTCTCATAGTGGCCAACCTGATGCCCCAATGCAAAGCTTTTTTTTTTTTTAAAGATTAGATTAATTTGTTGAGTATAATGGCTACTAGCCAGGATGCATATATTTTACCTCCACTGTGGGAGGCAACATGTCTCTAAATGCCAGTTACTGGGTATCGTAAGTGGGGAGGGAGCTGTAGCACTCAAGTCCTGCTTGCAGGCCTCCTGGGAGCATCTGGTTGGCCACTTTGAGAACAGGATGCTGGTCTAGATGGACACTTTCAAGACATAAATAAAAAGAAACTAAGAGTGCTACCTTCCATGGAGACGATATTGGAGAAAGGGAATTGCAGTCTGGAGAAGGCAAGCTGAGAGGAAGAAGTAGGAAGTAAAACCATAAGGTTCCTGCCTTTGAAACCCATCCCAACAATATCCAAATAAGCTCCAATAGACAAGAGGGGAAGACTCAAGAACAGCACTTGCAGACCTTAGAACACTCCAAGCAGCCATTGGAAGTCACAACACATAGAATGATTCCTGCCACTCCCCAGAAGAGGAAGAGACATGTGGAGGTAGCAGATGATGATGAAGAAGAAGAGTTTGGATTTGATAACCGGCTTTATCACTACCCGAAGGAGTCTCAAAGCGGCTAACATTCTCCTTTCCCTTCCTCCCCCACAACAAACACTCTGTGAGGTGAGTGGGGCTGAGAGACTTCAAAGAAGTGTGACTAGCCCAAGGTCACCCAGCAGCTGCATGTGGAGGAGCGGAGACACGAACCCAGTTCCCCAGATTACGAGTCTACCGCTCTTAACCACTACACCACACTGGCTACACCACACAGACGACTCCCTACTGAGGGGAAAAGAGGCAGCAGGATGTCCCGGGAGGCGTGCTGTCTTCCAGGTGCAAAGATTGACAATGTGGCGGAGAAATTGGCAAGTGTTATCAAGCCCACTGAGCACTACCCTTACCTTCAGATTCATGTGGGTACAAATGATACCACCACACACAGCCTTTAATGTATAGAAAGGGACTATGAGACTCTGGGCATGGAGCTGAAGAGCCTTGGGACACAGGTGGTTTTTTCATCACTCCTACCTGTTGAAAATCATGGCCCAGGAAGAGAGAGGGGTTGTGTTGTGAGGCACCCACTGCGTGCCCCGAACCTTACTCGCCAATGCTATAAAGGCATCCAGGAGGACAAGGAACACAACTTTGAGGTAGTGTGGCATGACAAAACCCACCTGAACAAATATTACCTCCTCAACCAACCATGGTGTTTATCCCCAACCAGAGGGCTTTCTGCTGGGTATTGTGCCCAAAAATTTAAAAGAAATGGATAAGGTGCTTTATTTATACGCAACAGTGGCCGCAAGGCTGCTTGTCGTGAAAAACTGGAAAAGTGTTGTGATTCCGACAAAAATAGAGTGGCTTACCAAATTAATATAATATCATAATTCAACCCTTGACCGAAGAACAGTACACTCCTTCTATCTGGGATGGTCGTCCTCTTCCACCGAGCGCGCAGCTTCGGGAGGGACGCACATGGAGCGGTGAGGGAGGAAGGGGACACCCGCCTAGCCAGCCAGATCAGCCGAATCAACCCTGGCGATCAATGGGGTGACAGATGTCGCAGCCGGATCGCCCTTTAAAGTTTTTGTACGTGATTCTTGATCTTGCGGTTTTATATGTAAATGCCTAATAAAGGTTTGATAAGTAAGTAATTCAACCAAGATAATGGGGAATATTGGAGGAGTCTTAAAGGACAGAATGGAAAAGGAATGGAAGGCCTTTAAGGGATATATACAAAATTACATCGAAAAGCCTGAACTCCTATCAGAATGAAACAAGTTCCGTGATAGATATGAGTAAGAAGGAGAAAAGAAGGAAGTCAAAATATTAGATTATGAATATTAGAATTAATACTATACAAAAAGGAACAATGGAAAACAGAAGATACTACAGCTGAGAAGATTGGAAGCCCAGCACTGGGTGAGGTGAGGGGTGGTGGAGGTAAAAAAATTGAAGGGAAGAAGGTGTTTATCCCCTGAGTACTGCTGGGATTATAAAATTGGCATCCCCAGCAAGATAAGAAATGTTGTTATCCTGGATGCCAAAAGAATATGAAGAACTTAGAAGTAATTTATGACTCCGCGGCCCTCCTAAAATCAAACCGGCAGGGGTCAATGAACTGTTTTGGTCATAGAACCATTTGAGCATTTCAACTTTCGCCCTCTGCAGGAAGGAGTATTCCACATTTGGAATACTGTACAGTGCACAGTCCTGGCCTCTCTACGTCAAGACAGGTCTTTGAGACCTGGAAAAGGTGGAGAAAAAGAAATCTTACACCTGTTAAGCTCACTTGTTTCTATAGTTTGGTGTGATAGGGCTTACAACAGCAACAAAGATCATCATTCATCTAAAGAACAATTGCTATTTCAGGCTCTCACTCTAACTAAACTGCTTTTGGTTCTGGATCAATGTGGATCATTTATGGATATTTACGTATTTATCTACTGCTCTTCCTCCCAAACTGATGTTTTGTGTTGTTGCTCCCTGGAAACTCTTGGTTCATAAGCTGCTTTGGACAAGTGCAATGTACATTGTTCTACAAAATGCAGTGTAGATGGACAGTAGTTCCAAAAATACATATGTGATTTTGAAGGAGCCTCAGACTTTATCGGCACATCTAATGAAAGATACATTCAAGACTTAGTCCCACTGAAGGTAATTGAATGGGTCTTAGTCATGGCGTATCTAAGCCCCATGGGGGGGGGTACTGGGACCTTGACTAACTGGGGTGGCTTTTTAAGGGAATCTCCCTTTCCTCTTGCTGTCTATCACAGCATCCATTTGCATGTATGTTATCGTCTCTTAAGTTGTCCAAAGATTTCATCCATTCCCCAGCTATAAATCCTTAACTTCTCAGCTGGCTTCTCTGTCTGCTTCATGGGACAATGAAGCAGAGCAGGTGAACATCTAGATGGCACAATTTCCTACCTGCCATGTTCATAGGAATGCTGACACAAAAACCAATCTGAGAGCACGCCTCTCACTGCTTACTGAACGATTTCCGGTAAGAAGTGGGGAACGGAACAGAGATGATGCAAAGTTGTTTCTTGCTGTCTCTACGGTAACCCTGCACATGTGAGGAGGGGGCTGATCACAGGTTGGGATGCTCTTTCTGTAACGATTTTGGCACAACTGTAAAATTGTCTGATCAGTTAACCTCTAATTGAAAACACATGGGAGAAGGAAGATGTGCAGAATTAGCCATCTGCAAAATGGAACAATGTTCAATCATGTGAGGAACAGCCTCTGCCGCTACATTGCCTCTGAAAGTACAAGAACAGTGGAAAGTATCACACACACAAAAAACATGCCCAGATTACTGTCTGCAGTTGAATGCAAATCTTTAGATTGCCAACATGATTCAGCTCAAATATACGGAAACTTTGCTTTACTGCTGTCCTCTGGAAAGAAAGAAAGATTGATTGGTGACAGCTTTGCAGCACACATGGGAGTTTTTGTATATGACAGCCTGCTGAAAGCACTGATCCATATCCATTTAAAATGGATAAATAAATAAATAAACTGAGGCACAAATACTCTACTGCTTTTCAGGCCTCATTAAATGGAGTAATGAAGAAAAGGGTCTGAAGTCCTATATTGATAGCCCATGGCCCTCTGATACCAAGAAGAAGGATTCCCTGAGAATTTGCATCTCAAGAAGGGGTAACCTTCCTCTGTTTGAATGGAAACAAGGACTTAAACAAGTGCCTTTCAAAAAACAAAACTGGAACACAGCTCTAATGCAAGCAAATGTCTGTTTTCCTCTCCTTTCTCAGTAAGAGGAAATCATGGAACTGGCTGCTGAAATAGTTTCCCAGAGAAAAGGGGAAAGCTGAGGCATTTATCTTCTTGAGTACGTTTCCAGGAGGAGTGAGAATCAGTGCCTGATTTACAGCTGTCCCAGAACAATCTGTGCCAATATCCTCAGGCAGCCAGCACAGTATGGCAAAAATGCTGCAGTTTCCCAGAGCCAGCTACCAATCTGTCTATTCTCTCTCTCTCTCTCTCTTACACCGGAGGTTGCCTGTATAAACTGTTTCCATTCCCAGCCATTTGGGTTTCTTTTTCTTTCTTCTTTCAGTTTTGGGGAGTCCCATGAACCAGTATGCCAAATGGTCAGGGATGATGGGAGTTGCAGTCATCAGGAGTGCACCCTGTTTGAAAAGGCTGTTTAGAAGTGTATCGTTAATGACATGGAGCAACTCAAGTAACAACAGTGATGGCAAGCAAAACAAGGGGCCACCTTCATTTCCTGTTTGGAAGCCACCTCCAACATTCCGGTGATAAAGCTGCACTGACATTGTGAAGGAATGGAACTTCCAGCCATTATTGTGTTCAGTTTTTTGGATTTGGGACCTGACCTTGAAATGCTTGCTTTTGTTTTAAAGGTTCTCCTGCATAGGCTCACAGGGAGGTTAAAATAATTAGAGGTTGTTTTGCTCAGGAAGCTCTGTGCAGGTGAATCAAAAGTTTAAAAGGGCATGTATTGCTCAATAAGTTTTGCACAGGGGAATTAAAAGTACAGTGGCTCAGTCAGTAGAGCATCAGACTCTTTAATCCCAAGGTTGTGGTTTGAGTCCCACTGTGGCGTTTGCCCTTCCTAGAGAATGTATGAATGTGCAGGAGTAAGTAAAGGGGTTAAGTGGCTGACCCTAGGCGGACCAATAAACAGAGGGAGGAGGAGCTAGGGGCAGCTGAACAAAGGCAGTTGGAGTTAGTCAGTTGGTGTTAGGAGTTGGTTAAGGGCAGTTGTCTGAAGCAGTTGGTTGGTGGGTGGGTGGTGATTGTGAGGGTTGGTGGTGAGGTAGAGTGGTGAGCGTAGGATTAGGACAGGGTTGAGATAAGAATAAATACATACCAATGTAACCAATATCTTAAGTTTGTTGATGTTTTAAATAAACACTTATTATTTTGTTTAAAATCACACCCTGACTGTGACAGTGATTACCAGGGAGGGGATCCTGGTTGGTGGCAGCGAAGCGCCGTGGTGGCACAGGGATCAATAGTCCGTTAAACGACCGGGGACCCTGTGTGATTGCCACACCCACATTGGGCAAAAGATATCTGCATTGCAGGGAGTTAGACTAGATGAGTCTCATGGTTCCTTCCAACTACACTTGTATGATTCTGCCCAACCTGCAGAGCCTCTCTCTCTCTCTCTCTCTATGTGTATATATATATATATATATATATATATATATATATATATATATGGCTGGGAGTGGGAGTCACGTTGCAAGAAGGAGTAAAAAGGAAAAGTGGTCAAGTGAGAGGTGGATGCTTGGCAGGTTTGGAGGACAAGTGTTTTCAACAGGCCACGCAGGTCAGAGCTATGCCAGGATTCCCAAGAAAAGAGGGAGTAGCTGCAGAGACTGGAATTTGGCCTTTGACAGAAAATGGGAGTTCCAGATAGCTTGTGTTCTCAGCCATCTTTATAGCATGTTGAATCGTGTTTGGCTTTTGGATTGGAAGACCAGCTTAAATTATATATATCTAATATTTAATATGCATTCTCTTTGCACTCAGAACAGTTGAAATATTTATAAACATTCCATAACGCCTCAGCAACCAAGCCAATGGCTACAAAGTACTAATGTATAGCCAACTGAAGCTAAAGCCCGCAGAGGTTCTAAAGACCGCAGGATCTGTTAATCTAACATCCCCCTAACAGCAGCAGCAGCAGGAGGACCCCCATTTATCTGATTGGGGTAGGATGTAATCTCTCAAGCTACGTCCCTCTTTCTCATTAAAAAATTATATGTTTCATCTTTTATTCGCTACCCTTGTCACCTTTCTGTGACCAGGATGGTGCTCTGGGTTTGGCATTGCAATAGATGGTGGCTTTGCTGCATGCTACATTATTTTCTGTCAAACCCAGGTTTGAAAACCTGTGGTCTGGCCACCTTTGTATAGGAAGTGGCAGCAAAACGGCTTGTGGGTTTTCCTTTGTGGTGTTTGTGGTCCAATTTCTCCATCTACTCACACAATAAACAGCTCCTAAATGTTTCACTCTTTTGGGTGACGTCATCTTCTCCCTGCTCTGTGGAGCAAGTTAGGCTAAATTATTGTTGTCCGTGGAGACTTCCGGCGGCGACGCCATTGAAGGTGGTCGTGGGCTGCTTCGGCTGCGAAGCGCCCAGTACATCCCGGGGGTTAGGAGCCCTGCCCCCGCATATCGGGGCTCCGGTTGGGGTGCGGGAAGAGCGTCCCGCACCCTGGGCTCCCCGGCTGTGCCCATTGTGGCTCCGAACCCTTCCCCCGCTCCCCCTGTAAAGGGGGAGTGGGGGTGAAGGGACGACGGAGCCGGGCTATAGGGGACATGCCCCAACCGGGATGTAAATGCGGCGACAAAGCCTTTGATGAGCGTCTAAGTTCTACCTGTCTTTGATGTGCTGATAAGAACCCAGTGACTGTGAGTATTTGAAAGGCTCTTTGTATTCTCGGAACGACCTGGGGCAAAGGAGAAAGGCAGCCCGCTTTTTTCCCTTCGGAGAGGAAAGAAATTAACTCTTTAAGTGACTGCTGCTACTACGATTGACAGAAGCATTGGGAATTTTAAAACTGAGACTGTAAAGATTCCCCTTCGGGGGTTAACTGAGGATAAAATATCTCCTTTTGAAGTTTTGGTCTTTGTGCCTCGGCTTCGGAAAAATGGCGACCGGGACTGACGCAGGAAAAAATTGAAACAAAGGGAGGAAGAGATAGGAATTGAAACGTGATACCCACTCTCCCTCTGAAAATGCTGAACTACGCGATTGCATTATCGTTGAACGCTGATATTAAAGATGAAGAAAGGCTTACTCTCTTGACACTGGAACTGATAAATCGTAAACTACAAGCTTTGTGTGGAATTCTAAGTGAAAAGAATTTAGTTTCCACAGAGGAGGCTTGGAAAGGGATTGATGGAATGGAATCAAGCCTTTGCGAAGGGCTGGAAGGGGTGATTGGAAAATTTAGCGATGTGTTTGTGCAACTCCGGAAACAGGAACCGATCTCTGGGGGTGGCAGCTCCAGATCGGGGGAATTTATAATATCCAGACGTCAAGGTGGCAGCTTGATGTCGAGGGACATTGAATTAAGATTTTTACAAGAACAGGAAAGGCAAGAAGGAACGGAGGAGCACAGAAGGAGAAGGTTGAACACCCTGGAGCCCGATGCAAAGTCTGCCACGAATGCAGCCTGGATCTGTGGACGTTTGGAAGAAGATTTTTGGAGAGCCAGTTCCGGTGCAGGACAGAAAAAGATGATGGACAGAAGGGGAGTGGGTTGAAGTATTAAATTTATAATCTAAACGGTCTGTCATGGTATCCGAGGTCGGTGCGCGAAGTCTGTTAAGTAAAAGCTTATTTTTAAGTAAGAAGGGAGATATTGATTTTTAAGCTAAAAGCAGCATGTTAATGGATAGAAGAAATAAGTTTGGTTATAAGAATATATGATTATGATTTAAGTTAAAATAGCAAAATTAAGATATCTGTGTAATTTTTGAGTAAAGTAATTTTTTTTTTAGAGTGAAGTTGTTAAGGAATGAAGTATATTGTTTTAAAACCGAAGGTGAAAAGGCGGGGGAAGTCAAACGTCAAGATTCGAAAGTAGAAATTTTTTTTTGTAAGGAATATTGTTAAGAAGAAAAATCCTGACATTATGTGTATTTGTATTTGTTTTATATTTGTTGGTGTGGGGTTGGGTTTTTGTTTTTGTTTTTTGTATGGAAAAGCTAATAAATTCTATTAAAAAAAAAAAAATTATTGTTGTCCGTGGCCATGGGAGGTCGTTTGATATTGATGTTTTTACATTTATATCCCACCTTTCCTCCACAGGTAGGATTGTGAGGTAGGACTGGCTGAGTTGCGTGTCGAGGACCCCAAACCACCCCTCAAATAAATTCACACCACAGACATAATTTTGGTTTTGGTTTTTGGCATGATTTTGGCCACAACTTTATTGATTTACAAGAGACGTGAGTGGTTGCTTAGGCATTGGTTCAGACTATCTGTCCCTAAGTAAAGGGGGAAACCTTCTGGGTAGAAAGTGAATAGGAATCACCTCTCCCCTCTTCCCACAGGCTCCCAGGGGCTCTTGCATGGCCCTGGCCCCCGACCAGGGGATACGGACAAAAGCATATCGAGCCCCAGGGTTCCTTTAACGGAAATCCCCACACAATCCCTTCCACCAACCAGCAAAATAAGAACCAATGCCTAGCCGCCAACCTTACAAGTTGTGACTATTGGCTACGCAGTAGGCAAAAACCAGATGGCACCAGCCAAACAGCCAAATGGAAAAATTCCTACTAGGCCCCTGCCTCAAAAGCAGACGACCCCATGACAGGCATAGCAAGGTCAACACAGAGGCCTAAAATTAGGGAGGGAAGGGCGGGTGATCCGAAGCTCGCAGTCAAAGAGGCGGAACACTCTGCGAGCTAACCTTTTATAACAAGCTGGGCTGTCCATCATCAAATGGCAACATATAAATCTCCCCAACAACACCCAGGGCCCAATCATAACAGTGGCCATCCAAACTAACCCGCCCAGCAAATTAAGGGGCAGTTTGCAGGCCCCCACCGCAACATGTGCTCTCCATGAAGGAGAACCCGCGATACCATGGCTGTCCCAGGTTACCTAGTGAGCTTTATTAGATCCTAGCCCAGTACTCTAACCTACTTATGATAATTTCAAGGATAGATTTCTGTAATGTATTATATGTGGGGCTGCCTCACAGTAGTACCTTGGTTGTCAAACGCCCAGGAACTCGGACGTTTAGGCTCCCGGACACCGCAAACCTGGAAGTGATTGTTCTGGTTTGCAAACATTATTTTGGAACCCAAATGTCTGACGTGGCATCTGCGGCTTCTGATTGGCTGCAGGAGCGATTTGGTTTTTGAACGTTTTGGAAGTCAAACTGTATGGTTGAGAAACTTCGGCTGGTGCAGAATTCAATGAGTAGGTGGCCAACTGGCACAACATATTGCACCAATCCTGGTCCAACTGCAATGGCTGCCAAGAAGTTTCTGGGCCCAATTCAAAGTGCTGGTTTTTCCCTATTAATTTTATTTGTTTGTTTGTTTGTTTGTTTGTTTGTTTGTTTGTTTGTTTGTTTGTACCCAGCCACTCTTACAAGTCTTACAAGGCTTGGGACTACAATACCTCAAGGACCTTTTTCCATACGAATCTTTCTGAGGCCTTCAGATGATGTGTGCTCTGCATGAATGGGCCTTTTCTGTGGTGGCTCCCCATTTGTGGAATGCTCTCCTGAGAGAGGCTCAACTTGTACCTTCATTACATATCTTTAGGCACCAGGCAAAAACATCCCTCTTCTCCTAGGCCTTTGGGTAATTAAACAATCCTTACTTTTTAACTGTGGGGGTATTGTTTCTGTTTGTTACTATGTTAAGGATTTGTGTGTTTTTATATTGTAAACTGCCCTGTGATCCTCAGATGAATGGCAGTATAGAAATTTAATTAATAATATTAAGCAATATTAAGCACAATGATATTTAACATTTATATATCATCATTTTTCTAAATGGTTTACAAAAAACAATTGAAAATGTACACAGAAAGACACTAATAAAATCAAAAAGGTGGGCATATAATTTTTCAAAATACAGATAATGAGCATTCACACTATATTGTGGGTGCCTTTTGTGGGATCGTGTGCGGTGCTACAGACTCATTATAAATAGGGGAAAGAGCCAGTATTAGCCAGGCAGACAGCTCTGGAGATTCACCCTCTGTGCCCTCCCTTTGTTAATGTTTCTTGTTTGCACGTTAACTTTTTCTTCCTGTTTAGCCAGCGCTGCTACGGTCTTTGACTTGTTGCTGCTGAAGGACCGGGAATTTTTCCCCCTGCATTGGCAGGTTTTGTCTTCCTCGTAGCAATTCGTCACAACTTTGGCGGTTATGGCCTTGGGTGGAATCCTTTAGTCTTTTCTTCCCTATAATGGGAGGGGGGACGCGAGTGAAGTGGTGACTCAACCCCCTGCAGCAGCGATTCCAGGGTCCCCCTCTTAAAGGGGTTATATATATGGATGTCACTGGCCATACACTGAAAGGTCATCAGTGAACTACCCTGCATGCAGGGATATGGGCTTGGCTGCCTGCTACACTTACGTCTCATAGAGCAACCCCATATCCAATTTACCCTGATGTGCCCCAGTTCCCCCAGCTGGGGGGCTGGGAGGGATACATGCCCAAGGCCTAAGCCAAGGTCTTCCTACATTCGGAAGTTTAATAAAGTTGTGGCCTAATTTTAATTCCATAATGTTGCCAGAGTCTTTATGCCAGGCGGAGTCCCCCGAACCCCGGGCAGCCCCTGAGGGAAATAATGACACGTGACAACGTTCTATGGGATTAAATTGGCCACAACTTTATTAATATTCAGATGTAGGGAGACCTTGGCTCAGGCATTGGGCGTTTATCCTTCCCAGCCCCCCAGCCCAGTTCTGGGTAATTTCAGGGTTATCCAGCCTGAGTGGGGAGTGGGCTAACTCTGGAGAACATATGTTCAAGCAGATAGCCTGCCCCCCTGTTCGCCGCCACTGGAGGGGGAGGGCAATGCCTCCCCCTGAAACCCCTTTAACGGGAACCCTGTTATCCACGCCGCAATGGGGGCGGGGGTTACTGCCCCATGCCCCCTCCAATTCTGTAGATGACTAAAGGACTCAAGTTCTATTGTGTGTACTGTATAATCCCTCCTTCTACCTGGCCAATCCCCCCGGCAACACCTCCCCAGCCAGGATTGGGCGGCTGCTTGGGTAGGAGGAGTCCACAGGTTTCCAACCTGGGAAGGTGGCGCCAGGCCCAACTGCCAGGAGCTGCTCCGTGATCCAAGGGGGCTACTCGCGACCATGCAAAACACACACCCCATTTGATGTGGGGAACGTTCATTATTTCCTTTCCCTACGTTCCCTAGGGGCTGGGGCTGTCACGCCTGGTCACGCATACTTTTAAAATAATGTATGCACATAACAAGAGCACATGTCTAGGTTCTCTTGTCTAATCAAGAAAGGCCAAAGACACTGCAATGGAAGTGCCGAATTATCAATCAGCAGGCAGTTCCAGAGTGTAAGTTCTGCCCCACTGGATTGATTAGTTGCAAGTAATATTATATGGTACATGTAAAACTGGCATTTCTGCAGATCACCATCATCAAGTAGCCACATGCGGGGTGAACCGAACTTTCAAGTTAACTGGCTCCAAGATGTTGAGGACTTGAGTATGTTCACGGGTCTCACTCCTTTGATAACTAACAAAAGTTACCATGGGTTGGTGCCGTGTGTGGGATCAGAAACCATTATAATCCAAACAAAACCAGATTTTGTTAGCCATCTTGCTTCTTTTTATCAAATGCTTTATTGCCACAAATCAATATAAACTTTGATTCAGAGGCTGGCATCACTGAGCATCTGCTAATCCATTTACTTGCCTTTGCTAAAGAACAAACAACGAAGTGCTGTTTCCATGCCTTCTCTGTTTGCTGACTGGCGTGCAGGTCTCAGGTAGCTCTTCGGGTAGGGCTGGGGGAAAATTATGTCTGAAATCCTAGAGAGTCACTGCCAGTCAGAGTAGACAATACTGAGGTAGGTGGGTCAATGGGCTAACCTTATGCTCCTAGTCAGTGGCGGAGTAAGGCTCCGCGGTACCCGGGGTGGCAAAGGAAACGCCCCGGGGGCGGGGCGTCGTGACATCACATTGTGACGTCATGACGCTCCGCCCCCAGGGCGGTTCCGGGGGTGCCGGCGCCGCTTCTGCAGCCCTCTTTTAAGCCGAAGAGCTCGCTTTTAGGGTGACGGAGGGAGCGGCAGCGCGTGGGAATGGTGGGAGGGGCTGCCTCTTGCGCCCCCACCCGCCGCTTCTCGCCCCTGTCGCCCGGGGGCGTACCGCCCCCACCGCACCCCCCTAGCGACGCCCCTGCTCCTAGTTGAATAATAAAATATTCACTTCTATATCAAATGCGAGGGTGGAAAGGCAGCCTATGGAAGTTTATGCAGTTATCAATTTTCCAAGACCCTTACTCATTGTCTCACACAGGTACACTAATCTATCAAATGGTAGAAGAAATGGGTTGGGTTGCAGAGTCCCAGTCTACAAAAGAACCATTAAAGTCTGTTCCATATAAAAATATCCTTGAATAAGTAACATCCTGACTCCTCCCTGGAAACTACTGTGACTGATTTACTGTTAGTGCTGGGCAACCCCCTTTTCCAACATGCAGTCTGTTTATTCTGGCAGCGGAAAGAGGCAATTGATTCCACATGAACACCGTTTTGGGTTCTCCTTTGAAGTAACCCTTGAAAGGCTGTTCCTTCACTAACAGGGCAGCAGCAAGCCATGTTGCATTCAAAGAGACTTCATCCTAGTTGCTCTGCAGGAGTGGGGGGACCTCAGACCCAAGTGCCAATGTAGTCCTCCAGTCCTTTCTGTCTGGCCCTGACACCACTAAATGACCCCACTTTGCACTCCTTCTGGTCACTTCTCTCACTTGGATCACCCTACCCCAGAGACAGAAGGAGAGAAATAGCACGCACACGCCTTGTTTTCCAAAACCTGGGCAAACCTATGGCAGCCACAGAAACCACACCCGCAACTCTGGATATAACTTATCCTACTCTTAATGTGATATATGTGTACTGCAAGAATGCAAAGTGAATATTGTTCTTACCTGAAGCTTTCTTCCTCCCCTCCCTCCCCCACCCCCCATCATAATAGAACCTGGGCCATTCTGAATGCTGGAAGATTCAGGAAAGAAAAAAGGAACAACTTCACAGAATGCATAGTTAGACTAAGGGATTCCTTCACCCAAAAAAACATAGTGAAAGTTGGAGGTTGGAGAATTCCAATGGAAATGGAAATGGGAGATGAGCTTATGTTCACTTATTGCATTGAACTGCGGGGGGTTGGACTAGATGACCCTTGGGGATCCCTTTTAGCTCTATAGTTCTATTATTCTGCTTGTCCCATGTCCAGAATGGAAATAAATACAGCAAATACTATCCATATTCATAGTTGCTGCCCTCCCCAGCCCATTTGCATTGTGTTTCCTTGTACTTTCTGTTGAATTTTGCATTGAAATTAATGGAGTGACAATGATTTTTGTAAGTTACACAATTTCACTATTTACAGGTAGGTAGCTGTGTTGGTCTGCCATAGTCGAAACAAAATAAAAAAATAAAATAAAATAAAATAAAATAAACAAAATAATATTTTTTTCTTCCAGTAGCACCTTAGAGACCAACTAAGTTTGTTCTTGGTATGAGCTTTCGTGTGCATGCACACTTCTTCAGATACACTGAAACAGAAGTCACCAGACCCTTATATATAGTGAGAGGGTGGGGAGGGGTATTACTCAGAAGGGTGGTGGGAATGGGTGATTGGCTGATAGGTGTGGAAAACATGTTGACGACTGTTAACGACTGCAATATAATTTCACTATAGCAAACAATGAGACAAATAGCATAGTTTTTTTTGCAGAACATGAACTTCAGCAGCGTGGAAACTGTGCTGCATGTGATGAACACAGGGAAGAATGGAAAACAGTACCTTCTTACATTCTTAATGTGGCCGGCGGATGGTTTTCAAAAAAGGATCAGATTAATTCATTGAGGACAAGGCTTTCAATAGCTACTAAACATGATGGCTATTTTCTGTCTCCACTATCAGAGGCAGTAAATACCAACTGCTGGGAATTGCAATTGTGGAGAGTACTGTTGTGCTCAGGCTTCTCAAGTTGGTCAATGTGGGAACAGGCTGTTGGGTAAGATGGGCCTTTGGTTTTATCCAGCAGGGATCTTATTATGCTCAAAGGCTTCCTTCCTTTTCCTTCTATCTGTATGGCAAAATTGTGTTTCTATGGAAATATGTGCCGTGTATTGTATAAGGAAGGCATGGGAAAATTGGAGAGGATAGCTTACGAATAGGACCATTCACCAAATCCTACAGTTGGCAGATTTGAAAGGCTATCCAATGCTAACCGCAACACCAGGTCCTCTGCAAGAAGAGTTGCTGAGATGAGGAAGGGGGAAATAAGAATGATCGCTCCCCACATCACATGGGGGGCGGCGTTTGCATGGTCGCGCGCAGCCCCTTGAGCTCTTGGGCGACCCCTGGTAGTTTGGACTGGCTTTGCCCAATCCCACCTGCGGGAGGCGTTGCCATGGGACTGGCCCAGGTAAGGGGAGGGACTACCTAGCCCACACAATAGAAGGTGTAGCTTACCAGGAAGCATAGCACATTGTCTTGTGTCATTCTGCTCGGGGGTCACCTGGGGGTTGGGGGACTCCGCCTGACCACGCAAATTCCTGATAGATGTGTAGCTGGTCAGCTGAACCATCACCAGGGCTAGGGTTCGACAATAGCACAGTCTGTATTTAGATAAGGCCCAAAAAAGTTCTCCACATTTGGATCCAAACATAGGAAGCTGCCTTTATAATCAGATAATTGGTCCAAGTTGCTCATATTGTCAACACTATCTGGCAGCATTTCTCTGGAGGGGAACATTCCCAGCCGTACCTCAAGATGTCAGGAATTGAAGCTAGGACTTGCATGCAAAGCAACTGCTCTTCTACTGAGTTGTGGATCTAGGGGAGTGTGACCGGTTGAGTCACACTGGGTATGGATCTTCTGGGGTACCACAGCAGGTGGATTTTAAAGGTTAATATTCAATTGAAGTCAGAACTCTGTCTTTTACCATTAATGGATAGACAACTGGAAAAGGATTATGGAAGATTACTCGAATATATTATTATTACAGAAGCAGTATGCTTAAAGATTAAAAGATTGCCCTACCCGCTAAGGAGGAATGCCATTGTACTTGGTTGAGATGGCAAGGTTAACATGTTTAATTAGAGAAAAATCATTATACTGTAAACATTTATTCAGGACTGGAAACTTCTTATAGAGTTTTTGTGTGAAAGCGAAAATTTGAAATAGGATTTGAAGATTTGAACAAATACTGCTTTCCAGAAGACAGAGTGATTGGATCTTAACGAGTGAACATTATATTTAGCTGCAGGACAGAGAACTGGAAGTCATTTTGTCTATCTTCTCTTTCTTTCTCTTCTTTTGCTTTACCTTTTTGTGTGTGTCTCATTCTCCTTGAGGGACTTTGAAAGCTGAAACAAGAAAGAGTCCTTGTAAGGCAGGGTTACGAAGTTCAGGATTGTATCTTCATAGCAGATCCATTGAAATTACTGTCTGAACTCAGATATGCCGCTTGCTTGCTTGCTTGGATGGAGAATTGGGGGTGGGTGCCTTTTCTCTCTGTATGTGCAGACATAACCATGCAATCAAACTTTGTGCCTGTTGTTCTGCCTACCTTTGCCTCTGGCCTCACCACTTCCATGTGGCCCCTGGAAGGCTGAAAAAAGTTCCCCATTCCTGTTAAATGGAGGGACATGGAGGAAAAACCAGTCTGTATCAAGTGTGAGAAATGCCCTATGGGAGGCAGGACAATCTGTGCCATGTAAGCAACCTGGCAGAGCTCCCACATGAAGTCTGCCAGTATAAGCGAATAATCATGGTACTTTTGCTAGGCTGTCCAGATGCTTTCCGTCCCTCCATCCCCCACTCAGAGCATTTCCATTTCAGACTTTCAGAGTCATCAGGTTTAATTAGGACATCCCAGATTCCTACAATTGATTTCAATGGTTCATGACCTGGAACACCCAGTTGACTCCAACCAAACATTAATTTCCATTAGAATTTCTCTCTCTCTTTAGATACATACAAGCCCTAGGGTAAATTCTAATGACTCGTCTATGGCAGTAGAAGAAAGGGTAAAGAAGACTGAAATATCGCAAGTCCGGCAATAAACGAATGCAAGATGGCCAATACATTGTGCAGGTGGGTTTACAGGCATTCTAAACATGAACCCTGTGACAAAACGTTGCAGTATGGACTGCTCCTTTCTTAGGATTCCAGTTTTTGTCATATGCTGAACATCTCTTTACCCTTGCCTCTGATACTTGGGAAAGAGATAGCTAAGGTTCCAATTGTTCTGTAAATTGTTTTAACGGAATTTAATATCACATATCACATGTAAATATTGCTGCAACCAATTCTTAAAGGAATCTAAATGATGGGGAAGACAAGAAAAAGGGAATATCATTCATCAAAGAAAACTGGTTTCTGTCTGCACATTATGGTAAGTTCTGGATACTGAATTTGGACCCTGTTCAGGGAGCATTTAACACAAGAACATACAAGAAGCCCTTCTGGATGAGATCAAAGTTTTATATTCCAGCATGATAGTTTATATAGCATGTTTCAAACTTTTGTGAATCTCAATGGCAATGGTGAAGGATGGGCAACTGTCTCAATTTTTCTCAGTTCTCATTTCCCAAATCTTCAGTTCTATATATTTTCAGATCAGCTTGGTTATCTTTTTCTGTCATCATGAAAATGCATTGGCATTTATTTTAATATACCCATTCTTGCAAAGCATTTTTTTTTTATATAATGCAAGGATGGCTTGCATTTTTGGTATGCATTTTTCTGCACATTTTACCCAAGTGTGTGCATTTTTGTACCCATCAATTGACTGGTGAAAGGATAGCTGTATTTCAGTTGGCATGCTATTTCAGAAAGGTTTGGATTTGGAAAGGTTTGACCCTAGATGTGAACTGAACCTAATTTCTCCCCCACCTCTAGTGATTGTCCCTTGAGATTGCAATTTATGGGCTGGCTGCAGGATTTTGGATAACAATATCATTGTGTCCCCTTTGTCGTTGTCTTTTCTACGTCACACTTAAAAAAAAAAGTCAAATAGGCATTAAACGTTCACTATCCTGATCTTTTAGACATTGTGTCCAATAGCACTAAGTGTCACACTGAAATATATGCACATACAGCAGGAAAGAATTTAAAAAGCCGAATGCGCTGAAGCCAAGATGTAGAAAGCAAACAAAAAGCTGCTTTGTTACGTATGGTGTTTATCAGTTTCCCTGGTAATAACCGCTCTGTATTAGACGGGAGAGCATCAGACGGAAAGGATTTATTAAACCAATGAAGGAAAGTGAGAGCAGCTGTTCTTGGCTTAATAGCTGATCACTTCAACATCAATCTTTCTATGTGATCAAGCTTTTTTACAGGTGGTCTGCTGGATGGCTCCCCAACTGGTGGCTCAGGACCAGGGCACGGTTGAGACCCAGGGTGGGTCACAATCAGGACCAGTCCAAATATTGGAAGTTGCCATACCAAGTCAGACCACCATGGTCAATCTCACCCAGCCCTACCTGGAATGTTCCGAAGCTGGAAGATGAAGCAGATGCTCTGCCACTGAGCTATAGTCCTTCCTCTATGGCTCTCTCAGGCCATTTCTCTATCATAGCTCAGTGACAGAGCAGCTGCTTTGCATGCAGAAGGTCCCAGGTAGTCCCAAGCATCTCCAGTTAGGGCTGGGATTAGGGATGGAGAGGATATTTAATTCTGTTCACATTTGCTGTTGAATTTACTTAATCCACACTTCCCAAAGGTCCACAGGCTGCTGAAGCCCCCTCCTCAACCATCAATACTTGCCGTTATCTTCCTTGATAGCATATCCATTTGAACTGTGATCTTCTATGCATACTAGCAGCTGGAAACCTGGGTGTGATCTTCAGGCAGGGATGGAGGAGAAATTCAGCTCAGTGTGCATTTAAAGCCAAATCTATCAAACTGGCACTGTCCAAAACAATACACAAATTGAAATGCAGACATTCTTTGAAATTCTCACTTCACTGAAATTTGCAATCCAGTTCCACAGCCAAGTAATGTGTATAATATAATATATTAATAATAATAATAATAAATGTTTGTTTATGTGCAGAGATTGAACTAGGAATGAGAAAAATTAAGAGGTTCAACTAAGTCTAATTCTCATTTGGACCTGACTTTCAAGAGCCACAATAGACTGTTTCTGAGGTTCAAATGAACTCCTGCAACATCCCCAATGTCCTTTGAAAAGGGGGGATATGAATTTCTCATTAAGAAACCCAAATGTCATTTAAAGCAGGGGTGAGCAAACTGTAGAACTTGGCCTAATTTCATAAAGGTGGGAACGATGGAGAAATGGAGGCAGGAGGTAGAAGAGAGAGAGAGAAAGGGCGTGTGTGTGTGAAAGAGAAGTGTGGCAGAAAAAGAGGGGAAAGGATGACATACTGTGATTGCTAAGGGTTTCCTACCTTTGATTTAGGAGGCCAGGGCCGAAAGAAGGCCTTTGTCAGCTGGGTCAAAGACCCAGTTTGGCACCCCCCCCTACCTGTGTGCACGTACATACACATTCATACAAACACAGATACAGTCCCATGATACAGCCCCATTAATGATTAACCTTGTAGGCTCTTCTTCAACATCATGAAAATGTCCAGCCATGCTTTATTATATATTTCCCATTTCAATGTACATTAAACACTTATACTTAGCATCCTCATCCCACAGTGTATTAGGATGCAGTTCTCCCTTCCATCAAAGGTTAACACTTTATTAATGAACAGAACTGGTATATTCACATGATACCTAGGTTCTGCACATGACAAGAGCGAGTGGTACACAAACACACAATCAACACCCCTTCAGCCAGCCTGAGCACTGCATGACCCTAGGTTCATGCATTCTTTGGCCAAGATGGAGTTGAACTGGCACATCATCACGGTATAGGTAACTCTGGAGTCATTAAGCATGTTGCTGGTCAATTGCAGAGTGTCAGAAGTAAACACACAAGTGTGTGTGCAGGGACAAACATGCACACAAACAGGTCTTGTACTGGAAGAGAAATGTTTCAGACAATGGCCTCAAATAACTTTGCGTACACCAGCTGCCCACAACATATGCACATTTTCTTTTCTATATGAAGGACCAGATTTTTGCCAGATGTTTTCTTTCACTGGCTGCAAATTCAGGCTCTCATCTGTGAAGCCAAAGATGACGTGAATCCTGGCTGGGTTCCCATGTCTGTCCCCACCATGCACAAAACAGCTGCGTAATGTGAGAACTGTTCACTCATATATATTTTGCTCAGAGGCACCCCCTACACACATTTATGCAGTAACACTTCATAAGAGTTTTTGCTGTACTTTTACTTGGCCAAGGAAAGAAAGAAATAGACCAATGTGGCTAAAGCGCACTGTCCAGACAGTGACAAGGAAAATAGACAGACGCCAATGTAGCAGGCTTTTTGTTGAACCCCAAGGAACTATAAGGAGCAGAGTTTCCACAAGTCCATTTGAGTTTATGCAGGGATTCCCTAAGCAAGACTTTGATGTTTCATGTCTCATTTGTCAGACTCCAGTTCTGAGGCTCATTTGCCTTTCTTTGCCACAGATACAAGGCCTGCTATGATGTGTTTTATCAGTGCTGCCTGGCTCACAGTGGGAAAGCATGAGAAGCATAAGGAACTGCCTTATATTGGGACAATTTCTACATTCCTAGGTGCATACTAGGAACCAAAACTGGAAGCTGGTCATTGTCTTCCTCCCCAACCCCCAGCAGTATCCCTTTTTTTTTTTAAGATAATCTTTTTATCGAACGTTTTCTGCATATACAATAAAAACACACTAATTTAAAAAGGGGAGGGGAGATGAGTAAAGGAAGAGAAGAAAGAGAAAAAGAAAAGGAAATTGTAACTCTCTGTTTAAATGAAAGGCCTCTATTAAGTTTTAACCCAGGCTTCCTCAACTTCAGCCCTCCAGATGTTTTGAGACTACAGTTCCCATCATCCCTGACTACTGGTCCTGCTAGCTAGGGATCATGGGTGTTGTAGGTCAAAAACACCTGGAGGGCTGAGGTTGAGGAAGCCTGACTTAACCCTTATTCCACACAAAGAAAAGTGATCCCTCCCAGCCTCTCACCTTGGGAGATCCTCTCTGTCCTGTCCTTCACATAGGACCCTTCATCTGAATGTCTTGATGCACAACCAGCTCAGCTGGTCTACTTTATAAGAACACAGGAAGAGCCTGCCAGATGACAGCAGTTGCCCATCTAGTGGATGGACCAAGGGAAGCCAGTGGATTAAGGTCATCTTCCCCAGCAGAACACAGCAGGCAACAGCTGTTGTGACAATTTTGCTCTGTGCACAGGACAAACCTGAGCCTGATTTCTGCATGGTAGGAACTGAGTCTGACAGTTTCTGGAACAACTGCCATGTTAAGGGGGAGAGTTTGCCAAGCTGCATGTGACATGCCACTTTGGTTGGTTCTTCCATGAGGAGGAAAAGAACTGGAAGGAGGCAATCATCTGGCTGAAGGAAACTATGGATCATAAAACCATAGAATCATTCTATGATTCATATGGATCATTCCAATCATAGAGTTGTAAGGGACCACAAGCATCATCTATTCCAGGCATGTCCAACTCGATCTACTCCCACTATATATATATATATATATATATATATATATATATATGTGTGTGTGTGTGTGTGTGTATATATAAAACCTGGCAGTGATCTACCCATTGGATTGACCAAAGTTGTTGAGCTTTTTTGGGGGGAAGCCTCACCACACTTCTGGGATTTGTGAAACCCTCATGTTGCCCAAGCAGGCTACATAGTGCTGTGATGTCATCACGCTTGCTGTGTGATCCCTGATTGGCTGGACCAAGCTCGCAAGAAGAACTCCATTCTATTAAAAATAAGAATATGCCAAAGAGGCTGTCAATAATAGCAGGAAATATGAGTCAACCAGTGCATAAGAAGTAAGGTGGTATGCCTCTCAAAGAATATTCACAGCCATTTTTTAAAATAAATAAATAAATAAATGGTGCATTCCTAACTAGCAATAGTCCTGTTAACTTTCTCTGGTAGTAGTGTAGTTGTATTCTTAAGTTTGAGGACATTTAAAAGGTTAGGTAAAGGTGGGGGTGAAAATGCAATATAATGAGTATTCTCATTGTTTTCTCTTTTTTCTAGTTGTAGAGACCATTCCTCTGGCACGATAATTAAAGGCAGAACAGCCCCCATGGAGCATATTAAATGTTCTTGTTCCATCCTTCCTAGTAAGAGCTGCACAGCATATAAAATAAAAAATTTTCCATCCTTAAAAAAAAACAAAAAACTATCCAGGCTTCTTGGATAAGACATCTCTGCTCAGTGAACTGATGTTTACTTTCAGCTGGGATCTGCATCAAGTTTTCAGTAATGCACCTCCCAGCGACAGAACAAAGATCAGTGGAGGCAACCCATTGTTGTTTTATTCTACTTTGTACCTGTTCCCCAGGCTTCATCAATTAGCAATGATTCCTTTCTTGAAACCATCTGCAATGGACAGAGATCCTTTTATGAATCAAAAGCTATTTGGTAGTGTGAGTGCCCAGGATGAGGCTTCTCAAGCAATACTTGATTCTCAGAAAACACAATGCAGATGCTAGCCTTTGGCTTCAGCTTCAGTTTTGTGGTGACAGCAATAGGACACTATTTTAAACTCAGCAAGGCACTAATAGGGGTCATGATTACAGATGGGAAACAAATGTATTTGGACAGTATTTTAAGCAAACAACCCCAGTTTGATATGTGGATAGGGATCCAGCTGCACACTTTTCTGAATTTTGTGGTGCACCTTAGGGTTGTTGTTGTTGTTGTTGTTGTTGTTGTTGTTGTGTGTGTTTTTAAGTGTACAAAGGATATTTCAAGGTGGAAAGTGCATGTTTTAGAATGGGACTGGGGAAATTCAGACCATGACCAATTGTGCCTCCCCAGACCTCTCTATTTGGCCTTTGAATTTCCACCAGACCCCTTCCACTCTCCCCAGGCTACACCAGCAACTAGTCATGCTCCACACCCTCCATGTTTGGTAAACAACAACAACAACAACAACAACAACTCTAGAATGCATCCATAAGCTCTGATAATGCTCTTGCCTGTTCAAAAGGTATGTGTGCAGAAACTAGCCTACCAATTTTGCCTCTCTTTTGGCTCTGACCTTCCCACCACCAGAATTGGTCCCTGGAGGTGGCCAAAGTGAAAATGTGGCCATTGCTTAAATATATTCCATACCACTTATATGGGTGGGTGGATGGAAAGAAAACAACACAAAAGCAGTGGGGGCGGGGAGAGTGAAAGATGTTGCATGGATGCACACAGAGAGGATGTTCAGTAAAATTCACCATACCCTGATTTTCCACTCATGAACAGGTTGGAAGAAGAAGAAGAAGAGTTTGGATTTGATATCCCGCTTTATCACTACCCAGAAGGAGTCTCAAAGCGGCTAACATTCTCCTTTCCCTTCCTCCCCCACAACAAACACTCTGTGAGGTGAGTGGGGCTGAGAGACTTCAGAGAAGTGTGACTAGCCCAAGGTCACCCAGCAGCTGCATGTGGAGGAGCGGGGACACGAACCCGGTTCCCCGGATTACGAGTCTACCGCTCTTAACCACTACACCACACTGGAGAGTTTGGGGGGGGCACTTTCACGCCTCCTAGTATATCAAATGCAAACAAAATGCATATTTAATTTTAATATGCATGCAAAAAATGAATAGGTTAAAATGTGGGGAAAATGATGCAAACATAATATAAATTGTCATGCATTTTTCTTTCAAATGTACAGATGCAGAAAGAGGATTGAGTGTACAAATGAGCATATATGAAACTGGCATAGAAGAGAAAGAGGTAGATATGCCCAGCCATAGACTGTGCACCGTTGCCACCAGATGCTCTGAAATACAAGAGTTGGGGGATGATTATAGAGCGGTCTCTGGACACCATGTTATGTTGTTAAAACCCTTCCTTTTTCCCCTTCTGCAGGAAGAAGTGAATGAATTATTCTCTGCAAGAAAGGAACAGCAGTTTCCTTAGTGGCATACCTTGGGGTCTGAACATCAGGACACTTAAAGCTACCCTGCTGCAAACTCCTGCAATAATGGTTGCTGGTAATGGTTGTACCAGACACTGATTCACAAAAAAAATCTGGAAGCTATTCTTAATGGGAACACCATCCCTCCAGCGCCTGTTATTCAGTACGTATATTCAAAGTATCACTTTGCTGTCTTCTAAGCACAAAAACACTATGTTCCTCCACTCACATTTTCTCTAGATCCTTGTTGTTCTTGGGGCTATAAATTAAGCAATTGAACAAGTCCTGGTAGCAATAAGAATGGAAGAATCCAGGGCTAGAGTTGAGGAATGCCAAACTGAAATCAAATGGATAGGTGGCAGCGTTTTTAATTTGTTATGAAGGGTTCACCAATGTATGTTTGGGCTTGGAAATCTAAAAGCTGTGGGCAAACAAAATACTCATTTAATGTGGGGGGGGGATACTGAGAGGTGAGATCTATAAATGGACAGAATGGTTTACTTCTGATATGTGACAGTTTCACATGAATTCCTTAATAAATCCTGCTTCTGCACAAAACAGTAAAAACTCACTGTTAAAATAGTATTTAATTCCACAATTAAATATGTATTTGATACACAGTATCTTGGTGTATGGGGTTTTTTGTTTTTGCATGCAATGCTATATTTTTTGAACCAAACCATTGCAAAATTCAGGAAAGTGTCTACTGAGAGCGTAAAATGGCAGCTAAGAACACTTCTGCAAGGAAAAGTAAAAAGTGTTTCCCTTTTAGCACTAGGTTGGGCTAATCTCTTTCCTTTCATAAGAACACAAAAAGAGCCCAGCTGGGTTGGACAAAGGGCCCAACTAGCCTGGAATCATGTTTTCACTGTAGCCAACCAAATACTCCAATAGAAAGCCCAGAACCAGGATCTGAGCACAGTGGCACTTTGCTCATTCATGATTCCCAGCAGCTGGCATTCAGAACAATACTTTGCTCAGACTGGAAAGCCCCTGAGATCTCTTCCAACCATGTAAATCTGTGATTGCATGGTAAATGCCTAGTCTTCTGACATTCCCAATGTGGAAAAAAGTTCAAGGATTTGGCCAGCATAGCTTTCGCTTAGGCCTATGGAAGCCTCGTTGACTGGTATTTTCTCCACCTATTCAGTTATTCAGAAAATGAGCTCTTGCAGACCATACAGTGTATGGCATCCTGAATCAAAAGCAGTTTCCCAGGAGCAAAAAGAAGTAGGATTACTGTTGGCTGTCCTGTTGGAATGCTTTTAAACTATGCGGAAATAGAAATACAACAACATGCCATAGCAGACAGGAAAATATTCCTGGGTATGAAGCCTTCCTTTCCCCTTGTTTGCATCGGGGAATGGGGTACCTGTGGCCCTCAAACTGTCGCTAGACACTAGCTCTCATGCCACAGCCAGTACTGCCAACAATTAGGGATTTTACAATCTGTAGTCCTGGAATAATACCTGGAGTGCCACAGTTCCCCCGCATTTTGTCTGGGATGATTCAAGGTTATATATCACCCAACAATGATCAAATTCTGTTATTTATTATAGTTCAGAGGTGATGCTAAATGCCACAGTTTGTAAGCATTTGAGGGGGGGATCTGTTTGTACTTATTTTGCATTTCTTATACAAATTATATTGAATTTGACTAATCTATTTAATAAATTGTGAGTTATTGTTTCAGTTTTGATCTACCCTGCCCTGGGAACTTCAGTGAATGAATGAATGAATGAATGAATGAATGAATGATATATAAATAAATCAATAAATTGCTGCTTCAGCACTTGTCAAATTAGAAGTAACCAAGAGCAAAGGTGTGCAAGAGATTCAAACAAATCCCTAATAATGAGACAAGGTGACATGTTCTAGGGGGATTTGTGGCTTGTGCAAATCCTTGGAGGAGGGAGCAAGCTTGAAAGGGCAAACACACTCCCCCTCCCAACTTTTCTTGCAAATTTCTTCTTTTTAGAAAATGATTTTTATTTTTCAGTTTTACAATTACACTTTCCCCCATTTTTATACAATAATTCTGCTTGACTTCCCATGCAGCGTTCCATGAAAGTTCTTTTTTCACATATTGCTTAGCTGTATACAATTTCATCCCTCCACCCAATTTCCCACACATAATATCATTCATATTAGCAACTGTTGGTCACAAAGTACCCTCTACCTTGAATTTATATTTGAGGTCCCATTTTTGTAAATATTCCCTAGGTTCCCACTCACTCCTCGTCACTTTATCGTCTTGATTTCTTATTTTAGATGTCATACTGGCAAGCTCTGCATATTCAACTAGTTTGTGTAGCCATTGCTCTTCCCCATGTCCTGAAAATTTCATCTATTTCTGCCCCAGATAAAAACAAACCCAAACATGTTAATGTTATATTGTGCAAAAGCCACTAGGCATATGTACCTGTAATGTGGCACACCTTCCCCTCTCTGAGGCAGGTGGTAAGCCTGGAAATTCCATCCACTAACAGAACTGGCTGGGGGAATGGAAGGGCGGGGGAAGCCATTTTTTTAATTTCTGAAAAGTGATGGAAAATAGACATGACTCATTTCAGACAATTTATGAAGCACCTCTGTACGAGGCAGTCTGATTTCCAAAGTGCTGAATCCAGATGAAAAATAAATAATGTGGCCTGTTCATATCTTAAAGTATCCAATAAAATGAAATGATGCATATAAGATAGTATCTAAGTTCTACTCCAAATAGATATATTGAAATTAATGGACCCAAGATAGATATATATATATATATATATATATATATATATATATATATATATATATATATAATATTTATAACCATCATGTGGTTACAAGGTGATATACATGATATAATAACATCAGTGAAAGCCTCAATAAAAACATCAATAAAATGGCTTGAAAGAAAACAAATCATATTACAAAGATCCGTTTTCAGAAGACATCTAAAAGGAGGAAGATTGTGTGGACAGGCGGAGTCCCCCAACCCCTAGGCGACACCCGAGCGGAATAATGACTCAAGACAACGTGCTATGGGATTAAAATTGGCCACAACTTTATTAAGTTCAGATGTAGGGAGACCTTGGCTCAGGCATTGGGCATTTATCCTTCCCAGTCCCCAGCCGGGATCTGGGAGACATCAGGGTTATCCAGAATGTGTGGGGATTGGGCTGGCTCTGGAGAACATGTTCAAGCAGAAGAAGAAGAAGAAGAGTTTGGATTTGATATCCCGCTTTATCACTACCCGAAGGAGTCTCAAAGCAGCTAACTCTCCTTTCCCTTCCTCCCCCACAACAAACACTCTGTGAGGTGAGTGGGGCTGAGAGACTTCAGAGAAGTGTGACTAGCCCAAGGTCACCCAGCAGCTGCATGTGGAGGAGCGGAGACGCAAACCTGGTTCACCAGATTACGAGTTTACCACTCTTAACCACTGCACCACACTGGTGTAGAGCCTGCCCCCCGTTTCACCACCATTGGAGGGGAGAGCAATGACAACCTCTTGGCGTATGGCCAATGCCTCCCCTCAAGACCACTTTAATGGAGAACCCTGGGATCACAGCTGCGAGGGAGTGAACCCAATTCAGGAAAATTCCTTTCCAGCCCTTCAACAGCGACTCTGACGTAGCAGCACCCGTGTACCTGTGGAGAAGAGGTTAACCTGCAAAAGAAGACTTAACTGAGGGAGGGCAGGGTGGGAGAAGCTCTGGAGCCGACTGCCGCTTGGCAGGTAAAATTCACCTTCTGTTGTGTGGGCAGGGCGGTTCCTCCCCTTAACTGGCCAATCCCCTGGCAACGCTTCACCAGGCGGGAGTGGGCGATTGGCTGAGGTAGGTGGAGACCTCCAGGTATCCAGCCTGGGGAGGATGAAGCCAGTCTGAACTACCAGGAGCCCCACTGGGATCCAGGGGGCTGCGCATGACCATGCCAAAGGCGACCCCCAATTGATGTGGGGAGCGGTCATTCTCGCAAAACCTCTAGGGGCAGGAAATTCTACAGGGCAGGGTCAGCTAAATGAAAGGCTTGATCCCTATTAAAACAGCAACTGAAGTGCCAGTGCATGATAGTAGTCATACATTTCAATGGGTCTACTCTGAGTAGGACTAACATTGGCTATAATTCATGTAATGGGTGTCGCGGGCCCTTCGCCCTGTACAGCCCACCCCCGGACGTTTTCTGTCTAGTGCTGCACCAACGACAAACAGTCCCCAGCTGCACCTTCAGACTACTGGATCCCTCTTACTTCATTCACCACAGACGAGGATATTGTGAACTAAAGATGTTTATTGCGTACAAAGCTTGTGGTTGCTGATAAATAAAAGGTGTTCAGCTTATAACAGTTGTCCTATACCGGCCTAATACCTCTAAATGTTACCGGCCTATTACCTCTAATAGTTAACTAAATATCAATAACAACACGTTCACAATCTCTTTATCCTCTCTGCTAACTTCCACCTAAGACTCTAACTCCTCTCCAGCTCTTGATCTGCTTGACTCACAACTTCAACTTCAACTTCCTCCTCAACTGCCTTACTGCCCACTGGGAGGGGTGTTTTATACCAGGCCCCGCCCCTGAGAAAAGTCGAAAAACCCCTACCTGGCATTGGGCTAGTTCTCCACATACCTCCCTCCTTTTAGGTTTGTATCGAGTTACTAGCCAAAGTATCCCTCTGATACAAACAACATTTTTAAACATTAACATAAACAATACATTTTATAACTCTTACCTATTTCCCTAAACTATAGTAAACAGTACATCTCTAGTAAAAGTTATATACATGCAATATTACATAGTACCAGTGACATGCAATATTGTGGTGATGGCTTGTCTTCGGATCAGCCGTGGCTCCCTGGTTTTCGAGACAACGCATCAGCCACAATGTTCAGGGTTCCTTTTACTGATTGATGGTGAAATCAAAGTCTTGCAAGATTAATGCCCCTCATTAACTTGCTGTTGGTCTTCATGGATCGTAGCAGATCAGCGGTGAGTGATCCGTACAAAGTTCAAATGATCGTCCCCACAGATACGGCTTTAAACGTTGCAGAGCCCAGATGATGGCCAAACACTCTTTCGATCGTTGACAGATGTTTCTCCCGAGGCAACAACTTTTTGCTGAGAGACGACCGGATGTAGTTCGTTCTCAGCTCCCGGCTGGCATAACACAGCGCCAAGTCCATCATTAGACGTCAGTGTAGACCGTAAATGGCTTGCCAAAATCAGGTGTAGCTAGTATTGGTTGGGATATCAGTGCGTTCTTCAGCTTGTCAAAAGCAGTGACAGGCTGCTGTCCACGATGATGGGTCTGTTATTTTTTTCCTAGACAGACTAGACAAAGGAGCAGAATTTACGATAATACCCCGACCAGTCCCAAGAATGCTCTCACTTTCTTCTTGGTTGTGGGTTTCGGCCAGGTAGCGATGGCTTCTACTTTTGCAGATAAGGGTTTAATCTGGCCATCCCCAATCATATGACCCAAATATTTTATAGAACTGCCCCCAATGTGACATTTTGCCGCCTTGATGGTTAGACCTGCCTCTTGGATTCTTTGTAACACTATTTTTAAGTGCCCTTTATGCTCCTCCCAAGTTTTACTAAATATGGCGATATCATCAAGATACGCAATTGTAAAGTCATATAACCCATTTAAAACTTTATCCATGAGGCGTTGGAAAGTGGCTGGTGCGTTTTTTAGACCGAACGCCATGACTGTAAATTCATATAAACCGATAGGACTTCTGAAAGCGGTCTTTTCCCTATCTTTTGGGTCCATTGGAATCTGGTAGTATCCTTTTGTTAAGTCCAAACTAGATATGTATTTACAGCTTCCAATTTTCTCGATTAAATTGTCGAGCCTAGGCATAGGATAGGCATCTGACTTTGTCACATGGTTAAGACGACGAAAATCCAGACAAAATCTTATAGTTCCATCGGGCTTATCTAATAAAAGGACAGGGGCTGCCCATGCACTACTCGAAGGAACAATAATGCCAGCTTTTAACATCTCCTGAACTTCCTCGGTTACAGTCTTTATATAATGGCCTGTAATCCTGTACGGAGCCAATGCAATGGGTTTGGCATTGCCCGTATCAATCTGATGCATTACCCCTTTAGCAATACCTGGTTTATTGCTGAACGTGGGTGCATAGTGTTTCAAAATTTGTTTTACATCTTCTTGTTGGGACTGCGATAGTTGGGGGTCCAACTTAATGTCAGTTATTGGACAGGGTTTCTTCTCCCTTTCCCAACAAGGTATTGGCATGTCATGGGGATCTTCTTTAATAGCAAATAATGACCACCCTTCTGCTTTATAATAAGGCTTTATCATATTCACATGCACGACCCGCCTGCCTTCACCGTATTGAATTATATAGTTTACATCATTCATTTTTGAAATGATTTTAAAAGGACCTTCCCATGTCAGTTGTAACTTATCCCCTTTTACTGGTCTGATTAATAAAATATCCTGTCCTGGCTCAAAAGATCTCACACGTGCCTTTTTGTCATACCAAACTTTCTGTTTGTGTTGAGCAACCTTGCAATGTTCTCCTGCCAGTTCTAGTGATCGTTTGAGAGTGTTTTGCAATTTAAATAGGTAGTCAACTACATTCTCAGAATCCCCAACCGGCCGTCCTTCCCAATTAAATCTTAATAAATCTAGGGGACCCTTGATTTTTCTTCCAAACAATAATTCAAAGGGACTAAAACCCGTGCTTTCCTGGGGTATGGATCTATAAGCATATAATAAAGCTTGTATATTGTCATCCCAATCGTGAGGATGTTCCGTTACATATGCCCTCAGCATTCTTATCAGGCTTCCATTAAAACGTTCTGCCAATCCGTTCGTCTGAGGGTGATAAGCGGTACTGGTGATATGTTTTATCCCACACCTCTCCCACAAACGCTGCATCAGTTTAGAGGTAAATGAGGCTCCAAGGTCTGTCACGATCTGTTCTGCAAACCCTAGCCGACACATATAACTTATTAGAGCTGAAGCCACTGTTTCAGTCTCTATGTTTCGTAACGGAATCGCTTCCGGATATTTCGTCGCAAAATCCACAATAGTCAACAAATAATGATGTCCCCTGCGACTGGCTTTTGGCAGTCGTCCAATTATATCTATTGCTAAACGTTGGAAGGGTTGGGATATTATAGGCAAGGGGCATAATTGTGCTTTCGTTTTATCTTGCCCATGTCCTTGTAATTGGCAAGTATGGCACGTTCGACAAAATAACTTTATTTGCTTGCCCATCCCAGGCCAAAAGAAATTTTGGGACACCCTTTGTTTGGTTCTGGTGATTCCCAAGTGACCTCCAAAGATACTGCCATGTGCATGTTGTATTATCTTGGTTCTAAATTCAGTAGGTACTATCAGTTGCCTGTGGATCTCATTACCCCCTCTATTAGGCTTTAAAAGAATCTCTCTGTATAGCAACCCATTATTGACTATAAACCGCTCAGGGCTTTCAGGGGTTAATACTGTATTCAAGGCTGTGGCTTGAAAATATTTCTGTAAATCTGTATCTAGTTTCTGCTTGGCTGCAAAACTAGCTGCTTGACTATTTGTAACTGGTATTATACTTGTATCTTGTGTCAGTTCAACAATTGTATCAGGCCTTTCCTCCTGAGGTAACTGTCGCAGTTTTTGTGCCCTAGTAATCACAAATGCACTCTGTACATGGTCAAGTAGATCCCACCCAATTAACATTGGAGCTGGGATTTCTGGCGAAACTGCTACTTGCCATTCTCCAGACCATTGTTTATATGTCAGATTAACTAGTGCTACTGGCAAGGTTTCTGGCTGTTTTGATATTCCTTTTAAACTGATTGTTTTGCCTTTAATAAAGTCTTCTGGCTTTAATAAATCAGGATGTACAATACTAATCTGAGACCCTGTGTCTTTTAAGCCTTTATATGGTTTACCATTCACCCAAATTTCTTCTCCTGTTTTGTGTAATAACATGTCATCTTGTTGAATTATATAGCACCTCACAACTTGGGCCTCTGGTATTTCCTGAGCCTCTGACTGGGCCTCGGTTGCCGTGGCAACCATGTTGGCAGTTGGCTCTGTCTCCACAGTTTGGACACAATATGTCTGCTTCTGAGGGATATTATTTACACTCTTAGTTCTGAGTTCAGTTCTACAGTCCAATTGTCGATGGCCTTTTCTCCCACATTGCCAACAGATTAATTCAGGCCTTTTACCCTCACTATATTTATTTACTTTTCCCTCAGTCCCCCCCGTTGTCATAGGCGTGTTATGGGGAACATTTGCATTGGCGGGAAAAATTTTCTTGGCAGTTTCTGTGGTAAACTTTGTGGGCTGTTGCATTCTCTTAAACTTATTTGTTTCCCAATGTTTGTCCTTATATTTTGGGGCATCATAAGCGTGTTCTCGGATTTCATTTATTTCATCTGCCAGATTAGCAGCTTCCAGGATGGTTTTAGGGCGTCTTTCTTTAATTAAATACTTCAGATGACTATTAATCGTGTCATAAAATTGTTCCAATGCGATCACCTCTTTTATTTTTGCCACAGAATCGGCACCCTCCTGTTCTAGCCACTTGTTTAAATAGTTTGTAGTTTTAGCTCCTAATTGAGCGAACGTTTCCTCACGCAATTTTTTTATTGTTCTAAACTTTTGTCTCAGTTGCTCTGCAGTAATTCCGAACCTGACATAAACCAACTGTTTAAATGCTTCAAAATCTTTGGATTGATCAGATGGCATTTGAGAATAAATCTCTGTTAATGTTCCACTAATACGCGCTCTCAGTATTTGCATTTTCTCCTCATCTTTTACTTCAAAATCTTCGCAAGCCCTCTCAAAAGAAATGATAAACGCTTCAGGGTCGTCTTTATCTCTGAAGTCAGGGAATCTTTTTAAATCCACCCTGCTAGGATTTTGTGTGGAACTATTGTTGTTGTTTCTATTATCTACAGCTGATAATTCAAGTCTTTTCATTTCTAATAAATATTCTCTTTCCTCCCGTTCTCTTTCTCTCTCAATAGTTAAGGTCATTTCTTTCTCTTTCAGTTCTCTCGCCTCTCTTTCTCTTTCCTCTCAATATTTAATTCTCTCTCTTTTGCCTCAGCTTGTAACTTTAATTCTCTCTCTTTTGCTTCAGCTTGTAATTTCGCTAGCTCGAATTTTAAATTATATTCCTTCTCAAGTTTCCATTTCTCAAATTCCTCTGAGGCTTTAAAACTAGTCCCCTCAGCAGGATTTTTGTTAACTGTTTCAGTACTGGTTTCCTCAATCTGGGAAACCCCATTTTCTTCTTCAGAGCTTTCTACTTGTGAGTCCCTAAGAGCTGTTTTAGTCTTTCTAGGTGGCATTTTCTATTTATTTGGTGGTATTATTTCTGTACTTAAATCAAGGATGTTTCAGTTAAACTATTTCTTCAGGCTCAGTTTCCACAGTTTAGGTCCAAAGTCACGCCTAAAGTTACCTCAGTGCACTTTGTCCAGCGTACTTTTCCGACCTCTCACTATAAACCTTTCTGCCTGAAATAGTTTCAAACGCAAAGTATCTTTGTAACTCTCTCACAATCTCACAGTCTTAGGCGCTATCACACCACACCCTAGGGCCAGGTAATTCCTCTCTGAATTCCCCTTCTCCCTTTCCAGGTGTATGCGATCCCCCTTCCTGACTAGATTGTAGAGTCTCACAGAAGTTTGCTTAAATCCTCTTTAAGCCTCACACTTCACACAATGCGTCACCCTTAAATCTTTCTTGTACCTTGGCACTTCTTGCCAACACTTTAGATCTTTGATTTGATCTGAATGTGACCACCACTTTATGTCTATCTTTCGTCCCGACGCTGCCACCGACGCTTTACCACTTTAATGTCGCGGGCCCTTCGCCCTGTACAGCCCACCCCCGGACGTTTTACGGTCTATGAGTGCTGCACCAACGACAAACAGTCCCCAGCTGCAGCCCCTTCAGACTACTAGCTGGATCCTGCTTACTTCATTCACCACAGACGAGGATATTGTGAACTAAAAAGTTGTTTATTGAGTACAAAGCTTGTGGTTGCTGATAAATAAAAGGTTGTTCAAAGCTTATAACAGTTGTCCTATACCGGCCTAATACCTCTAAATGTTACCGGCCTATTACCTCTAATAGTTAACTAAATATCAATAACAACACGTTTCACAATCTCTTTATCCTCTCTGCTAACTTCCACCTAAGACTCTAAACTCCCAGCTCTATCTCTTGACTCACACTGCTCAACTCCCGCACCAACTTCAACCTCAACTTCAACTCTCCTCTAACTGCCCACTGACCACTGGGAGGGGTGTTTTATACCCAGGCTAAGCCCGCCCCTGAGGGTTCTAACTGTCAGAAAAGTTAACCCCTACCTGGCATTGGGCTTGGAGGTCGAAGCAGTGGTGCTTGGGAGCTAATGATTTCAGATTAGAGAGTGAATCATGGTGGCTGCTGGTAACAGATGCTGCCTGTGCAAAGTGCATTAACAGTGTAATCTCATGGACACGGAAGAGACAGTAAAATAGCCAGTGCTGTCAGTATCAACCCAAGCATAATAGATTGTGTCCTTTTGATTCTGTCCCCTCACCCTGAGATTCTACCTCCGCCCTCTAGAAACCATGAGAAGACGGCTAAAACTATATAAGTTTATGTCATTATTGCTATTTGGCAACAACTCCACCATACCTAAATATGTCCAGGAAAGCACCTATCTGCATCCCCCCCCCCCCGGACTATTGCATTTTATTTATGTTGTAGTCTGTAGTGAAGAATCTGCAATGTTTTCTTTTGATAGCATCTGCTTTTACTCAGCGGTCTTTTTTGGATTCTGTTTTTTGTCCACTGTTCATCTATTTTCATGGGTTTATTTGATTTGGCTGTGACCTGGAGAGAGGTTCTGACCTCAAAGCCTAGGCTGATAGTTTTCCAACATAATATTCTCTTCCCAAATCCTGGAGTGGAAAATGCATCTGTAGAGGTTCGTGTCGGTACTTGACACTTTATGTTTTTGAGCCAAAGGTGCATGAATACTAAGACACCAGGCACAACATAGCCTACCATAGCCTGCTCTTCATCCTGGAGAGAAGTGACTAGTGGTTCCGTCTTAGGCCCAGTCTTATTCAACATCTTTATCAATGACTTGGATGATGGGCTTGAGGGCATCCTGATCAAGTTTGCAGATGACACCAAATTGGGAGGGGTGGCTAATACCCCAGAGGACAGGATCAGAGGAGGGCAACCAAAATGGTCCAAGGCCTGGAAACGATGCCTTATGAGGAACGGCTTAGGGAGCTGGGTATGTTTAGCCTGGAGAAGAGAAGGTTAAGGGGTGATATGATAGCCATGTTCAAATATATAAAAGGATGTCATATAGAGGAGGGAGAAAGGTTGTTTTCTGCTGCTCCAGAGAAGCGGACATGGGGCAATGGATTCAAACTACAAGAAAGAAGATTCCACCTAAACATTAGGAAGAACTTCCTGACAGTAAGAGCTGTTCGACAGTGGAATTTGCTGCCAAGGAGTGTGGTGGAGTCTCCTTCTTTGGAGGTCTTTAAGCAGAGGCTTGACAGCCATCTGTCAGGAATGCTTTGATGGTGTTTCCTGCTTGGCAGGGGGTTGGACTGGATGGCCCTTGTGGTCTCTTCCAACTCTATGATTCTATGATTCTACCATTTCATGACCTGCAGCTATGAAGGTCTTCGTGCTAAGAATAAAACTCCAACACCTTACTACTTCAAATTATCTGCTGCCTGAGGCAGCTGCTTCACTCAGTCTAACAGTAGTGCTGGCTCAGCAAAAATACCCAAGATCGAAGTTGTGAAATTAGGGCAGAATTTTCAAATGAGTTGACTAGGGGCAGAAGCAAGCCTTTTAAAAATTGTCAGAGGAGACTGCCTTCCCACAACTTTTAGTGATGGTGATTGCAAATGTTATTTAGTCATATAATTTGTATCCTGCCTTCCAGAAGTGGCAAACATCAAAATTGCCCTGGTGCCTAACCAGACAGAGGCTTTACTTATAAGTAAGAAACAGGCAAGCTGAGTAGCTGACATAGTCCTCAGGAATCACAGTTCAAGAGTAGGGCAAGAAGTTATAAACTGGACAATGAAGATGTCCCAATAGATGTCCCACACCCACACCCTTCGAGCCAAGCTTTAAAGACAAAGTAGAGCATGCTCACTCGCAATATTCTCTTGCCTTACAGGAATGGTAAGATTGCAAATATGCAGTCCTCCATGGCAGGTGGGTCTGCTCTGCTCTGTGAAGGTAGTACCTGATTCTAGGTTAAAAGAGTGCATCCTCCTGCTCAGGCTCTTGTCCAGTCAAGCCATATCCAGTTTAGCTTCCCACCCCTCTGCCTCATGGCTGATCAAAGCCCTCCCTAGGCTCCACTGAGGCTCTGCATTTCACAGGAAGGTCAGAGGGGTGAGCTGACATCCCCTCTCCCCCTTCCAAAATGACTGAAAACAGGATGGAAGGGGGAGATGCCCCCCCACTCCAACCCAGGTCACCCTCAATCACTGCCCCTTCTCCTCCTTTGTCAGAGCCTGCCAACCCAAGCCCGATCCCAATAATTCTGTGGAGCCCATGATGAAAAAAATTAATGCAGTGCAAAAGAAATCCAGAATAGAAGCACTAGCATAATAATCAGGAAAACAAACACAGCCATCACATTAGGTGTCACATTATTCTGCCCACTTTTGCTTCTGAAACCAACTACCACTGTCATATGACCCCTGGATGGTTCCCTATGAGGGAATGTGAACCTGGGACATAAAAATGTTTCCCCATCTCTGTTTTAAAAGCTTCAAAGGGGGTCACTACTGGAAACAAATTTTTCCATGTTGATGCCTGCACTGTGGAATTCCTTCTCCAAAGCATCCTAATTGTTAAATTTTCATGGTATTCAGCTTCAATGGATTCAATGGGTTCAATGGATTTGGGTCCCACTACTAGTAGTTTATTAGCTTCAGTTTATTAAAACAGAATGTAACCTGCGTGCGCACACACAGTAGTTGAAGATCAAAGTTCTTGGACAGAGTCTGTGAAAAGCAACTGGTGAAAACATAGTCCTCATCTCCAGGGGACCATTTATTTTGTTGGACAAGGATGTTGTTTACATCTGCCTGTCCTCCGCCGGTAGTAATTTTTGGCTTTGCAAACAGTTTCAAACAGAAAAAAGCTCATCCCTGGTGATATCCTCTTACCAAGCGAAGGAGGCATCTCTACCCACAAATTTATTCATTTTTCCTTCTCTTGCACAACACTGAGACATTGGTCATATTCCACACTTCCATCAAATTGATGGCTGCATCAGACAAGGAAGTTGCGGTTAGACGCAGTTAGGAGAATGGGAAAGGGAGAGCCATGCATGACTGTGATCTATTCTAAACAGATAACACAACTGATGTAATCACCTAGGGATCTGCTAGAACATTTGAATCTTTGGTAGTACATGTGCATGACATTTGGGGTCAGGGCCGTCTTAAGTAAATCCGGCGCCCTGGTGCGAAGATCCCTCTGGCGCCCCTCATGCTCCACCAGGCAGGGCCAGGCGCAGTGGGCAGCCGGAGGGCGCAGAGGGGCGGGTGAGGACACTGCCAGCTGTGCTCCACCTCCGCCTCCGCCTGCTTGGCCAAAGTGGTGGTGCGGCACTGCCGTCCAGGGAGCCCTGGCTGCAGCGCCAACGGGAGGCTCGCCGATGGCCTCCCCGCGTCCGCAGCCCGAGAAGAGGTGGGCGAGAGCGGCGCTGCCGGCGGGGCTGGAGGGTGCAGGCGCCCTCTTCAGGCCGTGGCGCCTTGTGCCAGTAGCCTCAATGGCTAAGACGTCCCTGTCTGGGGTGTAGGTCAATTTTGCATGTGGAAAAAGCAGGATAGGGAAAGTGTATGTGGGGTAATGCATTTGAGGTTAACCTTATATGGAAACCATAGGTTTAAGAACTGCATAAACCGAAGAAAAAAAACATGACCTTGCATGATTTGTTTGGATCTGGACCAACCCTGTGGGTTGTGGGCTGGAGAGTATTGGGAGTGAGCTGACAGGTCATCATGGCTCCCTTTAATCTTTACTATGTAAGAAATGACTCTTCCTTCTTTTTTATTTAATTATGTGAAGCTGAGGGTATTTATCTTTTTAAAACAATAAGGCTCATTTAAGTCAAAATCTCATTTCTTCTATGACCAGCAAGTGATCAGCTTGAAGAGCCAGAAGAAACTGGTACAGATGTTTTGTGGGAGCTTCCACATCAAAGTTCTGGCACCTAATTAAAAATTCTTCTAAAATTAAATATGTAACACAATGTAGGGTGGAAAGAAGCAAGGGAACACTGGAGCGGGCCCTAAGATGGGGCAGAGAGAGGCAGCTGCCTCGTGCAGTGGATACTGAGGTGGCAGGGGGAGTGAACAGTGCTCAAAGTGCCACATGGCCTGTCCTGTGACCCACCCCCTACTAGCCTGCTGCCCTCAAACATGGTGGAAGATACAGTTCTTTTACCAATATTGGAGTAAGATTCAGCTACTACTCCGGTTGGCTTCTTTATGAGTCTGGTGGGTGGGTGCCATCTTGCTTTTTACCTCAGGCGGCAAAAGGCCTTGTGGCTTGGAAGCAGCTTTGGTGAGGGTGCGCACGACACAAAACTTTCTGTAGTAGTGAGACATGGCAGGGGACACTATTTTCTTATTTGCCTCAGTTGGCCAAATGTTTTGGTCTGGACCTAGAGAATGGAGAGAGAGAGAGAGAGAGAGAGAGAGAGAGAGATCACACTTTTTAGCAACCTTCACCAACCTGGTGCCCTCCAGACATTTTGGACTTCATGTCTTGGCTGCTGTGTGTTGTAGTCCAAAAACATCTGGAGGGCCCCAGGTTGCTGAATGCTGCTTGAGAGAAGCAGCAATGGAGACTATTGAAGCGAATGTGATAGCAAAAGTCCTCTGAGAGTCAAACATATCTCCCCAACTACCATCTTATGTAATGTGGAAGAAATGAAATACAAGGATCCAAGCCAAATAGGAACAAGATATTTTTCCCCTTTAAAAAGAAAGAAAGAAAATCAAGACATGCATTTCTACAGGAGAGGCAATTTCCCTCAAGCTGCCTCTGAGTAGTTAAGGGATAACATTACATACAACATTATGCTACATTCAGTAGCAAGCATTATAAGATCATATGATTTAGAGACAAGGAAAGGGAAACCAATATTAGCTCATCTTGTCTGTCTTTAGAAGGTAGGATTGCCAGGTTTTTCGAATACAGAGGAACTGCAACTACTCTGGGCAAAAACAGATCCATGGAACTTCTGCATTCATCACTGATCGTTATAAGCACAGGGTCTAGCAAATTTCTGAAAGAGCCTGGCTTTTACACATTCCCCACCCTTCCTCCACAGAGCTATAGCCAGCCTACATTTCTCTTCCCCACTGTCCCCACAAAGAAAACCTTAATCTTCACAACAATCCTTTGAGGTAGGTTAGGCTGAGAGAGAAAGGTCATCCAGCAGGCCTTATGGCTATGAGAATTGGGTTGCAGGTATCCCTCAGATGCTGTAACCCAGGTATGGGTTTTCAGTCTGAGGGCCACATCCTCCCATGACAAATCATGTTGATTGGGTCAAAAAGCAAAATGGATGGGTCAACAGATGTAGCACATGTTTGAGTGTGGATGTGTAGAAACCTCTGGGTTTTGCATGATTGGAGTTTAGCCCTACTGTACAAATATTAAGAGTCATATTCATTGCCCCCAACCCATTTTTATTCAGGCCAACCCCCAACCCCCCAGCATGCAGCATTATCCACAAGGGTATGTGGCCCTCTGGGTGAAATAAGCACCTTGCCCCTTGTCAAGCACATAAAGAAAACTATTGGCTGGCAAGACATACGCTTTAAAGCAGAGCTTTCCAAACTGTGTGTTGCAACCCATTAGTGTGTCAGCTGCAGTGTGTAGGTGAGTCGCACAAATGCTCCCTATGCTCCTCCCAGGGCTTGAAAGGGGTTAGTTTAACCTCTGGCTTGCTAGTAAAGCTGAATTACTGTGTCGTGAAATGATGCATGTCTAAAAAGTGTGTCACCGACATGAAAAGGTTGGAAAGCTCTGCATTAAAGGATTCTAACCAGTGAGTGGGGAAAAAATGAATGTGGGGAAGGAGAATTGATACCCTGGGGAAAGGTGTTCCACAATCTCAGAATGGCCACTGAGAAGGCGGTTTCTCTTGCCCTGGTCCCAACCTCAGACATGGTGCAGCAGTGGTGTAGTATGGGGGGTATGCTGGCAGGGCCATGACCCCTGGAACATTTTTTTTGAGGGTGCATGGCCAGGCCAGGCACCCCAAGATAGGCTCCTTGCCTTGGACCCCAGCTCTGGCATGTGAGGGAGCTGCAGAAACTGCTTTCTCACAAAATGCCCCAACATTGCCAGCCACAGCTCCGCTCCAGGGACAAGCCTGATTCAGGGTCAGAGAGAGGAGGGTGGGTGGAGTGGGCTAAGGCAGCTTTCTCCTACTCGGCCGCAGCTCCACTCCTGGGTTAACTCTAACTCCCTAACCCTTCCCCCTCGGAGGGGGGCAGCACCCTGCACACATGCCTTGATGGTGATAGCAAACACTTCATCGCTGTGGTGGAATGGGGTCTTAGGGCGTGGGCAAGATCTGAGTAAAGGAGACAGAACTTTCAGGACCTTGTCAGTGAAGATCATAATTATTTATATATTATTTATTTATTTAGGTTTGATGATAAAGGAATGTTGATTTATGGTGTAAAACTGATAAGAGGATCTCCCCCTTTCCCCTTCTGTTTGTTATATAATTATTTTAAAAAGAAAAGAAACATTAACGAAGATGGGATCCAACAATGAGAATGCACGTGAAAGAGAAATGGAACCACTTTTTTTTTTTTGTCAACATCAACCTGGAGTAGAGTGCTGCCATACCTAGAGCAGGGATGGGGAACGTTTGTAAAATAGGCTGGTTTGTACTAGAAAGATGCACCAGATTTGACTGAGTTGAACCAAATCAGACCCATTCAGGTATGTCAGCGGGTGGCTGTCAGAGGGTGCTGCATCAGTCAAGAAGCAAAGGCAGTCACTGGCTTGGAAAACTCAATGAAAAGGCCAATAACCTACCCTGACCTCCAGCTGCATCTTCCTGGGAGAATGTAGGAACCCAAAGCCACCTTACTCTACTTCCTGTCTAGTGCCCCACCTCTAAGCAGCACCCTGCAGTCTTATGCATCCACAAACCAGCTGCTGAATGGAGGCATTGATTCTGTGTGGTGCAAGGTGCTCACTGTTTTCCTGCAGAAAACCTGTTTAAGAAGAAACACCCCACAGAACTGAGCCCCAACTCTTGGTGGGGAGCAGGGGGGGCAATGCCTCATTCTCCTGGCCATATGTTTCAATAAAGGTTTCAAAAAGTAATTAAACATTAGCCCCATACCAATACTAATTCGGTACTGGATCCAGGAAGCTGCATCATTTCTTGGGTTGGCCCAGGGTGGGGCAGTCTGATTCATGGAGCCTAGATAAGGGGGCATGAGACAGATTGGGAGTCTCCGCACACCCTCAGTTTCTGCACACAGTTGCACACCTATTTATCCTCCACCAAGGCAGGCAAAAGAAACTATCAAATTTCCAGGGCACAATCCAGCCAGGCGAAAGCACTAATGATTAGTTCAGGTTCAGTGCTTGGCCTCTCCCCCAGGTGGCGCTTGAGACCAATTGTGGGTCCAACAGTCAGGAAGGCAGTTTCTGCACATACCATAAAGGGAAGGGAAGTACAGATGGGTTCGTCAACCTGGTAAGGGAACTCATCTAAGATAAGGAAAAGTCTGATCCTAAACCTCTGCTGTCTTGCACATCTTCAGGAGAAGAAAAGGCTAAAGAGCAAATCCTACATAAATCCAGAGCGGAGTCCCTAAGATGGTTGAGTGGTACCTTGTACATCTCCTTCTGGCAACTCCTACAGCTGAGATGATGCCAAATGTATTGCCCTGATTTCCTTTGGACAGGACATCTATACACACTGTCCAGACTCACACCCTGAGGAGGTCGCTTCAATGCTGTTGGCACAGTGGTTTTACTTCATCCCCTGAGGTGCACCCCATTATCTCTCAAGACAGGTGGGTGACAACAACTATGGATCCAACATGTTCCCCCTGACAAACCAAGGATTGCAAAATTTGGTGACATCTCTATTCCCAGCTGCCGTGTTGGAGTGTGTTTTAATTTCCATATAAACATCACCTCAAGACTTTAGAGAGTTCAGTCCAACAGGCCAGGACCATAGCGTAACAGCCCCATCTGTTTAGAAGTTGTTTGCGTAAGTGTAGGTGGGGTGCTCTTTCAGTCATGGTCATATTTCAAAAAAGAATGTGACAGGGATTTCTGCCTCCCCCCCCACCAACTTCCAAGCTTCCCCTAAAACTTGAGATGAAACCAAGAATGGAAAATTGGAGTCCAAAAGAGTGGAAAACATTAGGATAGAAAGCCAGTATTTATTATAGAACACCTATGCGCATCATTTCATTGTAGCTTTCCCACATCAGAGCTTATTTCAATAAGAACAAAATGTCATTTGTGTTGTTATTGTCAAATCCTGGAGAGTCAGCTGAGACTATTTTGTTCTACTGGAAATGATAAAGTTTTCCATCAGAGATGGAGCCCAGGCCTAGGAGCTGCTGCGCGTGCACACACAAACACACGCACATGCATGCATGCATGCACGCACGCACACCATACACCTCACTAGCCCTGCTTTGCAACCTCTTGAGTGTTTTTCCTATGCTGAAATGTGGCCTTGATATCTGATAATGCTAGATAATGATAATAAGGGGTGTGTCAGCATGCATAGAAACTATGCACATTCAATGCTCTACCTAGGTTTGCCTCTGGCCCCACCAAACCCTGGCATGTGACCCTAGAACGGCTGCCCAGAAGGGACTATGGTTTCAGGGATGCAAAATAAGCTGCCCTACCCCTGCTATTCTATCTATAGCTATGTCATCTATACCAGTGTTTTTCAACCTTTTTTGGGCAAAGGCACACTTGTTTCATGAAAAAAATCACGAGGCACACCACCATTAGAAAATGTTAAAAATTAACTCTGTGCCTATATTGACTATATATAAAGTAATTCTCTTGAATAGGAATCAAATAAACACAAAGAAAGTATTTTATAATTACTTTATTATGAAATAGTAAGTAAACAGAAATATGAAAAATTATAAAATACTTTATTCAGTGCGCAACCTGGGTCTGTTTGGCTGTTTTTTTAAAAATCTTTCGAATTTTTCAATTTTTCCCACGGCACACCAGGCAACATCTCGCGGCACACTAGTGTGCCACGGAACAGTGGTTGAAAAACACTGATCTATACCTACACCTATATCAAGACAACAGTGGTTGAAAAACACTGATCTATACCTACACCTATATCTATATCTATGACTATAACCTTTATTCATTCGAGTAGATCCCAGGCAGTTGAACACAGCATTAAAGCAGCAGTAGCATACCGTTTTTAAATTTAAAAAGAAAAAAAAATCTAGCAGATTAAAAGTGCAAAAGGCAACAAGAGTTAAATGAATTTTAAAAGCCCATAAAAAGGGCTTTTTAAGCAATCCCTCTCAAGAGTCTCAAACACACAATGCCAAGGAGACCAGCTACAGGAGAATTATGTGCTTCCAATGCACACCACGAACTTTGCTGATAAAAACAAAAGGTAAGAGACTGAGACAAGTGTGATTAATATCCCACACAATTGTTTTTGCAGAAGGAGAAAACTGGCCCAGATGTACAACACCTTAGGTTTTTCTATATCCTGACTGTGTGCGTGTGCGTGCGTGCCGTATGATTTATGTGTTTCTTCACAGTAAAATAATAAAAAACATCAGGGGGATGTGTGCCTGGCCTCCAGCACATCTGTATGTCATAGGATGGTGGCTGTCAAACGATATCAGCCTACCTAATCCAGTGTTTGTCCAACTTTAGAACAGAGACATTGATGCAGTGGAGGGTGGTCCTCTGGGGCTAGAGGGGAACCGCCCCACCAACCTGCTGTCAGTTAGGCCACACCGGTTTGCCTTCTTATTTACATCAGTCCAGGCTTTCAGCTTCCTCCTCAGCCTCAGGTGGGCTCTACACACATATAAAAAAACGCTGTGAAAATGCTTCCCCCCCCAAAAAAAAAACGTTTTGAAAAATACAGTGGTACCTCCAGTTGCGGACGGGCTCCGATCGGATCCCAAAGTTTTCGCAACCGGAAGGGCCTGTTCTGCACATGTGCGTGGCGCGGTAGAGTGTTTCTGCACATGCACACACAGCGCAACCCGGAAAAATACTTCCGGGTTTGCCGTGTGCGTATCCCAAAGGATACATAACCAGAGGTGCTCGTAAGTAGAGGTACTGCTGTATATTGAATTTCCCATAGCTCACCATGGCCATCTAGTGTCACATTTATATATTGCACTTTACAACACGTTTAAAATGTTTTATTTGCAGCTGTATAGCTGGGTGTTGCCTTTGTTGAACTCAGCAGGGAGGGGGATGGACCATTGCAGACTAATGCTCTTTAAAAAAAAAATCATGCTTACTTCCATGCTTAGTACAGTCATATCTCGGGTTACGGCTGCTTCAGGTTGCACGATTTCGGGTTGCACACCGTGCCGAACCCAGAAGTAACAGAACGGGTTACTTCTGGGTTTTGGCGCTCATGCATGCACAGAAGCACTAAATCATGCTTTGCACATGCACAGAAGCACCAAATTGCATCATGCGCTTGTGCAGATACAGCAGCATGGGTTGCGAAAGCTGCAGGTTGCGAACGCGTCTCCCGCACAGATCGCATTCGCAACCCGAGCATCCATTGTACATACAAAAACAAACAAACAAACAACCGGTACCGAAAAAGGGGTACTTAAGAGGGGAGGGAACTTAAGAGGGGAGGGAAAAGGAAAGAAAATAAAATTTACACAATCTGTTAATAAGAAAAAAAAAATATTGTGATTGCAATTTCATGTTACAATAAAAATAAAAATCTCATTATCTTTTATACCCTAATATTTATTCCTTAATTCTTTTTACATAAATTTACTGCCATATCAAAATACTATTTTTATATTAATATTTTCACAATTTATAAATGTTTATATTTATATAAGCAATTAATAAAAACTGCTGGGATCATCAAAAGCTGCTACAGATTTTAACATGGTATAATTTTGTTTAAGATATGAAGGCCTCCCATTTTGATACAAATTCAATTCTCAGTTTATTTTTTATTTTTCAGATAGACTATGTAATTCAGCATATTCAGTCAATTTTTGTATCCACTCTTGTCTAGAAGGAATTATGTTGCTCTTCCACCTTGTAGCTATAAGAACTCTCGCTGCCACTGTTGCATACAAAAAGATCTTTAATTTTTTAAGGAATATCTGAATCAGTAATGCCCAACAGATATGCTTCTGGTTTCCTAATAAATGAGATTCTTAACATTTTTTCTAGTTCAAAGTGGATTTCCTCCCAAAATTTCTTTATTTTGCTACATTGCCACCATACATTGCCTGTTTGTGCAGACTAATGCTCACCTGACAAATGATGTAGCAACAACTAGCCATGGGGTAAGAATTAATTCTGTCAACTTTTCATAGCAAATGACATTTTTTCTAGTTCAAAGTGGATTTCCTCCCAAAATTTCTTTATTTTGCTACATTGCCACCATACATTGCCTGTTTGTGCAGACTAATGCTCACCTGACAAATGATGTAGCAACAACTAGCCATGGGGTAAGAATTAATTCTGTCAACTTTTCATAGCAAATGACATGATTCAGGATTCCCAAACTTGCTTGCATATCTGAGCACAAGTCTCAGTTAGACTGAATACTCTCTGGATTTGCCTATGAAATTTGGTGGTAGCATTTTCTTACTAGTACATACTATAACAACCTTCATTTTCTGGGAACTGGTCCTACTTATCATAGATCACTGAAATGATAATAGATAATTGAAATAATTGAAAATGATTTGATTCATTTGAAAATAACTTTGATTCATTAATTTCACTGGGTGTGTACAACCTAATTGGATTCAAACCTTGGCTGAATGAGAGGTGATGAGCGCCACACCCCATAATCGAATCAGACCGAGTTTAACCATCCAGGGGTCCCTTACCTAAAGGTTTCTCTTAACATTAAATCAAAATTGGCCTTCTGGAGCTTATGCCTGTGAGTTTTTGACCTCTTAGCACTTTTCAAACTTCCCCCATTCTCCAGACTAAACAAACCCAGTTCCAATCATTCATACATCATAGTTTTGCTATCCTTTTCCAGTTTTTCAGGAGTACGTTCTTCCACTTCCATAAAATTGTATTAATATATCCCTTAAGGCTGAACCATGTCTGTGCTTCAGAAAATCCAAATTTGCAAAGTTGACAGACCAGAAACATTCTTTAGACTGTATCTCTTGGCGCTCATAGATCAATGGCCCTCCAGATTTTTGGGACTACATTCTATCGTTAGCTAGGGATGATGGGAGTTGTAGTCCCAAAACATATACCTAAATTGCATTTATTTTTCCTGCTCTATTGTATGCTTGTATCAGGGGTGTCCAACTCCCAAGAGACTGCGATCTACTCACAAAGTTAAAAACTGGCAGCGATCTACCCCCTTTTGGGGGTAAGTTGTTAAGCTGTTTTTTTAGGGAGGAGGAAGGCCCGTTTGGGGGTTTCAGGTCAAAGTTGCTGAGCTTTTTTTAGGGGAGCCAAAGTTGTTGAGCTTCTTTGGGGGAGCCAGTGATCTACCAGTGATCTACCACAGACGTCCAGTGATCTACCGGCAGGTCACGATCTACCTGTTGGACGTGCCTGGCATATATCATTGGCATCAAAAGTTTCCAAAACTATTCCTATCCAAGTGTATTCTGAGCAATACAGTAAGAGGGATATTGAGAAACTGGAGCATATCCAGGGGAAGGCGACAAAAGCGATTAGGGGCCTGGAGACCAAGTTCTAGGAAGAAAGGATGGAGCTTTTTTTAGGGGAGCCAAAGTTGTTGAGCTTCTTTGGGGCGAGCCAGTGATCTACCAGTGATCAACCACAGACGTCCAGTGATCTACCGGCAGGTCACGATCTACCTGTTGGACGTGCCTGGCATATATCATTGGCAAGAAGCAATATGATAGCAATCTTTAACTATTTGAAGTGGTGGCTGGTGCCCATTGGGACATAACATAACTAAGAAGCAATATGATAGCAATCTTTAACTATTTGAAGTGGTGGCTGGTGCCCATTGGGACATAACGCGAAAGGTAACGAGGCCCACAGCTGGTGATGCCAGAGCCAACTCATCCCAGTTTCTGTCCTCATACTGCTCTCTGCAGTTTTACAAGGACGACACTAGACAGGAGGAAGCTGACAGCCAGGGCCACACGCTGTTTGGCTGTGACTAAGGAGGTAAGCTGGCTGTGAGCAAACTTGAAGTTGGTGGGTCAGTGCCCCATACATCCTAATTCACCATCCTCAAGTTTGTGCTGCAGGCCTGTGGCCTGCACCTTGTGTGGGGGAGCAAATCCATGTATTGTTTGATTTGACACAATGACCCTACTCCTGTGGGCCACATATGACCCTCCAAGCCTTCGCTTCTGGCCCTGTACAATGGTAACACATGTTGACCCACTCACTTTTGCCTCTGGCCCAACCCATCACTGACATGCACTCCCCTGAAGGTTCCCCAGAAGTAAAGTTCCTCCCCCCCCACACACACATTTGCTATATCCACTATGCTGCAGATTTAAGAGCTTTCTATTACTATTACACTTCAGACAAGGTACAGCTGCTTCCCCCTCATCTGTTAGTTGACACAAGCCTTAGTCCTTGTAAGAAAAATGGGGCAGAGAGGCCCCCCCTCCACTCCCCCTTTTCCCCATCCAACTTTCCAGCCAAAATCTGACAAAGTAAGCAAAGCCCCAATGTTTCTTGTTTAAGAGAAATGGGAACTGTGGCTTCCTCATGAAGTAGTGGAAATCCTGACATCATGTTTAAAAATTGGGGAGGGGGAGGGGGGGAGAGAGGGGGAGAAAGAAAAGAGAGAAACCATCCGGCCCCCAGCCCTAACTTTTCCTGCTGTAATTACAGAGATTTCCAAAAGCTTAAGAATGAAAAAAAAACCTCCCTCGAGAGGGAGAAGGACTGTTCTCCATAGACTACTGTTTGTCTAGGCTGGTGATGACTCATGCTAGCCTCTCTTTCCAGTCCATCAACAAATTGCTAAAACCAGGAGTTGGGGACTTACAATGCAAAAAAAAAAAAAAGAAAAAAAAAAAAAAGAGGATTTACCAAGATGGGAAACATTAAGTCAACCGGTGCTCAGGGAGAATGGGAGGGAAGTTATTTATGGAAAGTCCAAGGCATGACTCTTGGGTTATTATAGATTTCCTTATGGCAAACGGATGGCTTTCGAGAACACAAATTACTTTAGTAGCACATGCATTTTCTTACTAGTACATACTATAGCAACCTTCATTTTCTGGGAACTATTGAGGCTGGAACAAGAAAATGGAGGAATGCTCCATTTGAGTGAATGGGACACTGCTGCGCCAACCTCAGGCTGCTACCAGGAAGCTCCTACCTGCTTACATTTTTTATTTTTATATTTTTACTTACAAGCAGGCTAGGAGAGTTGGTAATGTATATCAGCTACCCCCCTGGTCCCAGACTTGCTCTTGCAGAACTCAGCAGGAAGGAGGACAGGGACAAAACTATAATTAGTTGGCTCCACCATTCATTGACTCGGATTGCACATACCCTTGGACTCCCTGCCTTATGCTCCACCAGTCACAATGGGCACCAGAACATCACTAAAGGGAAACCCAATGATCTCTGTGTTGTTGCCCATTGTGGGAAGTCACCAGCATTGAAAGACAGAGCACTCCCTTGACAGCAAATGGTTCCTTTGCCTCTTGAGTGAATCTCTCTCTCTCTCCCCCATCCCAGCTGGCCTTTGGTTTCTCTGGACCTGGAAGGTCTGTTAGGCAGGGGTGGTCAACCTACAGCCCAAGGGCCCCATGTGGCCTTTCTGCTTAATTTTGCATTCCCCTTTGTCTAATTATACGTGGATGTTCAGGAGGGGGGAAATGGGGGGAAGAAAAGGTAGTGCCCTGGCAAATTTTGGCCCACACCGCTGACATAAGCCTACTGACCTTGGCAACTGATCTGGCATGCTGCCCAACTATATTTAGCCAAGGAATGGTTCACCAACCTTTTGGGGCTAGTGTTCACATTTGGAATTGTGAGAAAGTGCTGTGCAGGCTTGTCACAAAATGGCTGTGTGGCATTATACAAAACTGGTGCCACATCTAAAAGAACAGAAATAGATAAAGGGTCACAAAACACTGTGGGCATGCCTACCCCATCAGTACAGTGGTACCTCGGTGTAAGAACAGCCCTGTTTACGAACTATTCAATATACGTGTTCCGGTTAGCGAACTTTACCTCAGTCTATGAACAGAATCGGGACGGTGGAAGGGCACCGGCGGCGGGAGGCCTCATTAGGGAAAGCATGCCTTGGTTTAAGAATGGCTTTGGTTTAAGAACAGACTTCTGGAACGGATCAAGTTTGTAAACCGAGGTACCACTGTATGGGGAAAAGGCATCTACATCAGCCACTGGTGTGTTTGCTCACATCTTTCTATTTTCAAAAGGCTACACCTCACACACTAAAGATCAAGGGGGTAACAGAGCCCTTAATGGGTGTGGCATTTCCTCCACTGCAGTCTTTTCTGAGTATTTATAACCCTTTCCCTCACCATCCCAGTCCCTATAATTCCTATTATACTCACTCCAAAACAGAAAAGCCTTTCCTTGCAGGAGAACCACTACATTCTGAAATTTGGCAGGCTTTGTCCCCTCAGGAGAGGTGACCATGACTGCAAATTGCATCCGATTATGTGAAAATGAAATAGATATAGTTTTTTTATAGATTGCCCGTTATAGTGCATAGGGGGAGGGGGGCAGAGGTTTGTTTTTAAATTCAGTCTTGAGTAGTAAATTGGGAAGACAAAGAGCAATTCTAACACAGATCAGGCTACTTCCCAAACCAACAGCTACGTCAAATTCAGTGGCAGGTCACATTGCTAATATCTCCTCTCAGGGTACACACCAACCACAAAATTCAGTTAAGAACCCAATTTTGTGCTTTGTAAAGTAGTCCCTTTGGCTTGGACCAATTTGGACACTGCACTATTCAAATCAGGTGTCCGAATGCCTTTCATTTCCCTTACTCTCTTCACAATTTTTAAAAACTGCTATGCCCTTCCCCCTTAAGACAGAAGTGGATAATATTGGCCCCTCCGGAGTGAATAAATCATTCCAAATTACTGGCAAATGAGTCTGGGGCCATTTGTAATGGATACATCCACAATGTACCCCCTCAATAAAAGGAAGAATCCCAAACTTATTTTTGTGTGGAGGGGTGCAATTTGCCAGCAGCATTACCACTTCTGAGGGCATACATCCTGTCAGAAGTATAGTCACAGTGGCTTTCCTAGCAGCACAGCCCTTGATGAAATCAAAGGTGGGAAAACATCAAGTTTTCCTCAAAGACTGGATGTTACAGTCTATTTTGGGGTGGAAAGAACTAAAATGGGAATTGCTCTTCAGGTAAAATCATTCCCTCTGGTTACAATTTTAATCTGTCAGCTGCAAAGCTCTCATTCCCTCTCCATATCTTTGTATAGTGGCATAAATTTCGCTCATGCAAGTTTGCTCCTCCAAAGTAATGGGACTGGGGAGTGCTGGTGATATCATTCTCTCTGGTTGCAAGCTATACCTGTCAGTCACAATGGAGCTACTCCTTTGCATGTGCACACATACACTGGTATTTGTTTTCCCTTTTCCCATCATTAAAACTTATCATTATGGAGTTATGATAAGCTTCAAAAATATTTTTTGCTTTCAGCAGACACTTGTCTATAGCATTCTTTTGATGTCAGGAACACCTTGGTGACATGAAGTACTTTAGGGGTCTCTTCTTCAACTTGTGCTGCCTCACAATCAGCATACTTTGCCTCTGAAAATCCCCAAACACTTCCTGCTTCACCCTGGGATTCTGAATTCAACAAAGGAATAGAGCTAGCTTTAATTTCTCTCAAGAAAGCCTCTTCCCCCCCCGACACTTGAGATATAAGAGTAGTGTGGCTTTTCACACGATAGGTCAATAATCTTGTCTTAATCTGGCCAGCATATTCTGTATCTAGTAGAAGGTTTTCGTTGGCAAGGCTAGTATCTTAATAAGGTCTTGTAAGAGGTTCTCTTAATTATTATGTTTATGTTTTTCGCTGTTTTGTTTGTAGAAAAGGTAAGTGATTTAGGACTGTAGTATTTATTATGATTATGTAATTAAGCCTGTTTCTAGACAGCTCTCATCTCCTCTGGTTTTGTTGGCTCTAATTTTTCTCGGTCATATATATAGAAAGGGCAAAGATTGATGCTTTCTCATCAATATCGAACGCTAATTTCAATCAAAGTGAATAGACGGTTTAAGAAGATAATTATTTTATTATTTTCAAGTACTCAACTAAGCAGAGACTTTTTTGGCGAGTGCAGAATGAATGCTCTCATACCTCAGGCAAGAGCTGTTAGCAGGCACGCTTGCAAATGCACCCTTTGCGTTGCGCACTTCAATAATGTGCTTCCAACTGATGTCATTTCCTCGTATATCGTCGTTGTCTCTGGACTAGTATTTCACGCTTAGCAGTTTATCGGCATTAAATGAAACGCGCATTACTAGGAATTAATCTCTGAATGAGCCTTTCCATTTGGACTCTTATTTTGCATGACTCTCCTTTCTGTACGCGAACAGCAGTGCTTCTCAGCAGGTGGAAAGCTTAGGAAAGACATGTATGGCCCACTAGCACTGATGTGTCACCCGCCGGCATGGCTTTACAGTACAAGTGCTTCAAACAGCTTACACTTACTGATATGAAACCCAGATCCAGAGATATAGAGCTGTACAATTGGCTCTTGGTCCCTAAGTGTACTTTAGCATGTCGCTTAAGTTGTTATTGAAGTTCTCACCCACTAGGGGTGTTGTGTATATAGTTTCACTCTGCGTACCACGGCTGCAGTTCTCACTCAGGTCCGCACATGCAAATGAAAGATTGAGGGTGCTGCTCACGGATTGGGTAGCTAGGAGAGAGAGTTGTTACTGTTGCATGTTACTGAGTACTATATAAGCAGGCTGGCTCAGCCCTTCAGTTCAGTTCTGTTCCAGCCTGAGAATAAAGAGAGCTGCTTGGAGAATCACTGTGTGATCTTATTGATACCCATACTTATAACATACCACTCTTTAGACCGCCTCATTTCACTAATTTAAATAGGGTCTGCTGTTGTCTGCTATGTCCACCCACTATTTAATAGGTGGGGTGCAATATAATAGTGCCCCCAAATAGTGCAAGGTGTGATTGCTGGTAGCAAGGAACCCTCCTCTATTGCCAAAATGCCATGCCTCCTTTAACAGCACGGCAATAGGTTGACAGTACAGGGAGGGAGGGTTAAACTCAACACTAAAACATGGAATGTGTCCGAAATCTTGGTCATTGCAAATAATTTAGAAAGGAGGGGAGCTGGAAATGGACAAAAAGGGGAAGGGGACTGAGAAGTTTCGCAACATTGCCTTTCTTCAACTTTTTCTTTGAACCAAGAAGTTAATTGTCTCTTTTGAATTGATATACAAAGTACAATACCAAATGGCCCTCAGATGTGGTTCAAAAAAACCCTCCCTTAATATCAAATGCTGAGCCCTCCCTTAAGATTTAAGTGGATTCAGGTCTGGCAGAACCACTTCATTGCTTCCTGCAGTTCCCAAAGCTCAAATGTCAGCCTTAACTTTATTTACAGTGCCTGGATTTGGCCTTTCCCTGACCACTGTTAAAACCGCATTTTGAATTCTCACTCCACAAATATATTTAGATTCACAGAAGGACACCGAGTACAGGAATGAAAGCTCAACTACGACTGCTTGCTGCTTCGATGTGATTTCCACCCCCCCTCTGTTTAAGACAAAACAATTTAGTATTTATTCATGCATAATAAAGTGTCTGTTGCCGTGTGTCCTGCCAAAGGTAGCAGGGGAAACACAGTGATTAGGTCTGGAATGCATTAAAAAAAAGTGACTTAAGCCAGGGCTTCCCTTTCCAAAGCACCCTGGCTGCTTACATTAGATTCCGAAATTTGTTTTGGTTTAATGTTTGTATGCCACTTTGCCTAGAACGCTGAATTCAAAATGGCTCACACAAAGCATTAAAGAAAGAAGCAAACATTGCCATGTATAGAACGGGCACACACCAGAAAAGCAAAAACGGACAGTAAACAATGAATGCTGTTCAGTGCAAACTCTCATTCATTCAAAAATGAATGTATAAAAAGAATGGCAACTAAGCAAAAACTCAAAGCCAGTTGGCAGCACTTCTCTGGAACATGGAAGCTGACTTATATTACCCTGTTCAGTAGTGTCTACATAGACTGGCAGTTGTCTTCCAGGATTTCAAACAAGGGGTCTCTCCCAGTTCTTCCTGGAGATGCCAGAGATTGAACCTGGGACATTATGCATGCAAAGCAGGCGTCTTACCTATTCCCAATGCAGCACACGTTTGCAGGTGTGGTTAAGCCTAGGTTTTGTCTTACTGGGCTGATAGCAAAAGTGGCGTTCCAATGAATTTGAGTGGAATATTAGGCAGTGCAGAGTAGTTTTCTACCCCTGCGTCTCCCTGTAACAACCCAGCTAACACACACCAATCCTGCTTGGCCCATCCCTGGCTGTTTCCAAACTGTGATTTGTGGCTGGGCTTGGTGACTTCTGTCAAAGAGGAATAATCTATATATATATAATACAAGTGTCTCTGCGTCCAGTCGGTGTGTCTCTGGGTTTGCGCTACTGCGCATGTGCCCACGGACGGGTACAGGGATGGATGGGAGAGATCGGGCCGGGAGCAGCGGCGGCAGTTGAAGCGGGGCGGTTGAATCAGAACGCCGGCGCTCCAGAGGCCGAGGGGAGGCCGAGAAGGGAGGCCACGCTGCCCCTCTCGCCGCTGAAAGCAGAGCCTGAGCCCGCCTAGCGGCCGGGCTTTGCTCCATGTCCGAGACGGGGGAGCGGGTGGAGTTGGACCCGGCTCGTCTGGTTAATGGAGTGACTCTTTTCTCCGTGCATCGGAAGGAACAATAAATTAGTTGCACTCCCTCCTATTCATTATTTCTGTTTGGTCCCGCTCGCGCTCGGCTCGTGCGAGCTATGATGGAAGTATGTTATGAGCCTTACTTATTGGTTTGGTCCGGCTGCGCCGCTCGGCTCCGCCACCTCTCCGTCCCCGGAGGAGCCCCAGAAGCTCTTTACCTGCCCCAGGAGGCCTTTCCCGCCGCCACGGGCCTGCCCAGGATCCGCCCAGGAGGTGGCAAGGGCAAATGCTGCTCCCGCTGCCTTCGTTGGCCTGCTCTTCTTTGCCACCGCAGCTTATGGGTTTGATAATAGACTTACTTCAGGGTTAACATATACACTTCTAGGGTTACATGACACTTCTAGGTTAGCATCGCAGACCACACGTTCACACCTTAGTACACAATGCAAGCACAAGCTTATTGCCCCTCCACAGCAGCAACAGCAGCTGCCCTTGCCGAGGGAAAGGAGGAGACCGCAGGCCGCCCAGGTGAGGCGGGGACCGGGGCGCAGAAGGGCTCCTCTTGCGGGGCTGTTTCCCCGGGACCCCCAGCCCGCCTCAGCACTCAGCGGGGGACGGAGGGCCTGACGGAAGCACCTCCCCGCCTTCCCCCCTTCCCTTCGCAGCCTTTGCTGGGTTTGCTGGGAGGCAGGGCGGACACTGCCCAGCCTCAACCCGATGAGCGTCTCCGCGCCGCAGCCGCAGCA
>OFHU01000709.1:0-56260 GCA_900245905.1 Lacerta viridis
GGACATTTATTACAGAGGTTTTAACAAACCTGAGCAAGCTTTCCGCTGTGTGTGTGTTTAAAGGGGGAATGAGAACTGTGCTAATTTCTGTGACTTGTAAACACAAGTTGGAATAGGATATCTTAAACATTATATCCTCTCCTGCATCCCAAAACATTCCCACATTCAAAAACAACATTTTCTCAAACTGTTGAGTTCATGGACCCTTTGATGAGCTTATAAAGTTGCCAATGACCCCCCCCCCAACCCAAATTCTTAGGAATGCAAATGAAATGAAATTGGAGGGAATCAATATATGGTCAATGTGTATTAATCATCAATCATCATAAAATGTGAAAAATCAGGAAAACTGTTGTATGGTGAAATGCAATAGATAAAGATTAATATGGCATGAATGTGAATACATCATACAACTCTCGTCATCCCAACCATTGATCATGCTAGCTTGGCCTGATGGCAACTGTAATTCCAGCAGCCATTTTAAGGTATCATTTATTTTATTTTATATTTTATTTATTAAATTTGTATACCAAATCTCAGGGCAGTTTGCAGCATAATGTGCTTGCTGTTATGAGGACTTTTTAATTGCTTTATACTCTGTATGGTTTATTTTTTATGTATACCACTTACAAACACTAATGATTATGCGACATATAAATGCTTTAGCTAAACGAACAATATCTGGAAGAGACCTTGTAAACTTCTCCCAGTCACTAGTATCCAAACCAGCATAGAGAGCGACACATTCCCAACTTGTATTCCTGGGCAGCAGCATCAATAGAAATATCAAGGTGAGTGCTGCAAACGATGGGTGTGTCACACCTGGAGCGGGGAGGGGATGTAATCTTCCTTGCAGTAAAACAGCACTGGATCCTGGTAGAACTTACACATTCCAGCTTGTCAACATCGTTCTTAGATTGTGGCACTCAGAGCTGGACACAGTATTCCAGGTGTGGTCTGACCAATGCAGAATAGAGCAGCATTATGTCTTCCCTTGACCTGGACACTATATTTCTGTTGATGCAGCCTAGAATAGTATCAGCTTTTTTTGCTGCTGCATCACACTGTTGACTCATGTGAAGGTTGTGCTCCCCCAAGACGCTTTTCACATGTACTTCTGGCTGAGTAGGTAGCTTTGCAGAATGCCATGTTCTCCAGCAGCGGAAGTGGTGGTGCAGGGAGAGCAAGAGGTGACAATTCCAATTTTGCCTCAGGTGGCAAAATGGGAAGGGCTGCCTCTGGTTATTGGCCACTGGTCAGAAGCAGTAATGTTTGTGAATACTGGTTGAGCCTGCGTGAAAGTTTTTTTGCAGGCAGGGGTGCCAACTTGAATAAAATATTGGGGGGGGGGGAAGTAAGCCCTGTCCTGAATCGTCGATAATGTGATGTGGTGTACACACACACCATTTGAATAGCAATGCCCACCAAATATTTTATGGGGGTAGGGGTGGCGAAGGGTCCTCGGACTCTTGGAATTGACTCCTATGCTTGCAGGCATCTGGTACAGGATGCGAGACAAGTTGGGTCACTGGCCTGCCTGATCCAGAAAACTCTTCCTATCCTCTTGAAACACTCACTTTGGGGTGCAGAAAGATAAGGGATGCTATGCTCTACCTCAGGGGTACCCAAACTAAGGCCCAGGGGCCAGATGCAGCCCAATCTCCTTCTAAATCTGGCCGGACAGTCCGGGAATCAGCGTGTTTTTACATGAGTAGAATGTGTCCTTTTATTTAAAATGCATCTCTGGTTATTTGTGGGGCATAGGAATTCGTTCATTTTTTTTTTTTCAAAATATAGTCCAGCCCCCACAAGGTCTGAGGGACAGTGGACAGGCCCCCTGCTGAAAAAGTTTGCTGACCCCTGCTCTACCTTCACTGTCTGAGGCAGTAAACCTTCCTGAATGCCAGTTGCTGGAACCCTCAGCTGAAGATAGCGCTGCTCCGGGCCTCGGGTCCTCCTCCCTGCGAACTCCCCATCGGAGCACCTGCTCGGCCACAACATGCTGGACCACACACGGCGCTGCCTTCGGCCTGATCCAGGAGCCAGCCTGTTCTGGGATTTGAGAGCAGCAGAGGCCAATGAGAAGACTGATTCTGCAGGTGGACCCCGTCCGCCACCCAAGCCGCGCCACAGGCTTGGTCCGGCCTCCGCCCCGGGCGGAGGCGACTCTGGTGGCGGCGCCAGGGAATGGGACTGGGACAGCTGGCCGGGGGGCGGGCGCTGGGAGGGCTCTTCTCCGGCCGGCCGCCGCCACCCCTCTCTTTCCCCAGAGGCCATGGCAGCGCCGGGGGCCGGGCAGCTGCTCGAAGCCGCCGGTGCTGGGGCAGGAACGGAGCCGGCGGTGGCTGCCGAGGAGATAGATCTGTCTCTGGGTAGGTGCTGCTCTCCACACTCGTCGGGTGTTGGTTGGGTGTGTCCTAGCATCTTGGGGACCCACCCCACCCCACGGACTTGCTCCGGAGCCGCATTGGCTTTATCCCCGCGGAACCAGACCCACTCTGGGTGCCCTTCTCAAAGAACCGCCCCTCCTCCCAAAAAATATGCACTACAGTATATACCTTCCGTATCTGGGGCGGGGGAGGCTGGCAATGAACCTCTCCGAGGCGCAGAAAATGTCGTCCGGCCAGGGAAGGTTTGGCAAACTCCTTGCAGCCTTCTTAGGTGCCCGAAGTTGGGTCCTCACGGGGTCTAAAACTATGCCATTCCTGATTCCACAGGCCACTTGGCCTAGTCCAACCCAAGTGTCGCCTTCTCCCCTCCCCCACCTGCAACTTCATCTCCTTTTTCCATTTCTCAGTAAATCCCTCTCCTTTCACCATGGACAGCCTATTTTCAACCCAAACACTTCCCCCTCCTCCATCCAGAGGGAAGGGAACCATCAGGGAAAAGCAGATGGCTCAGTGTGTGCTGGTTGTCTGTAGCTAAGTCTTGCTCAGAGTAGACCAGCTGAAATTAATGGCCCTTACTTAGCCATTCTCATTAATTTCAATGTGTTTACTCTGGGTATATCTAATATAGATGCAGGCTGTTAGGTTCAAATCACAGCTACATTTTGGCTCACCTCACCATACCCCACAGCAGTTTTTCCAAGCTCAAAACCCCACAGTCCAGCATGGACATGATAAACTGGCCCTCTCCAAAAATAGAAGCTTGATGTGATGCCTGGTCTATTTATGGCATTGACGGGCAATGCAAATCATCATTTCCTTGGCACAAGATCTGTTTGTGCACACAAACATCACACTCATTTATTCAGTCAGTGATCTGGAAATATGCCCCTGCCCCGTCCAATGGAATTACAATGAAAGAAAGAGGAAAATCTCTCCACTCTCTATGGGCTTGCCTGGCTAATTTGCCTCCCTAAATCCCCCTCTGAAAATAGGAATGCTGGAAATGTGCTCTCTGATATTCAGGGCTGGCATTTGGGCATACATTGTTATTTGATCTGACTTAACTTAATAACCAGCACCCAGTATTTAATTATTCCCTCTCTGACTTTGAGTATTGGGAGTTTATGTTTGATATGAATATTGAAAACCGATGCCAGGCTTCCTCTCATCCCTACATCCCAAGCTAAAAGATATACAACTTCCTTTATTTTTTTTCCTTAAAGGACTTGCTGCTTTTTTTGTCTTTTCTGAATACTTTCAAACTTTCTTGAATGGTGGTAATTATTCACTTCAAGGATCACGCTTGGCTCAGTAGCAGAGTAGCTGCTTTGCATGCAGAAAATCCCAGGTATCAATCTCTGATGGCATCTCCAGGTAGGGCTAGGAAATTCTGCCTTTACCCTGGAGTGAGTGTTCCCGTCAGTGTTGACAATACAGTAGGCCTACTAAGCTAAATGAATCAGTGGTCTGGCTCAGTACAAGGCAGCTTCTTCCTATGCTTCTTTGATTACTCGAATCAGCTCAGTTCTCCAGGTAAGGAGCCCTTGCGTTCAGGGTACTGAACACTTTTATATTGGTTAGATGGTGCTATTAATACAGCTCAGAAATTGCCACACCTGTTCAGTTTGTTGCTCACTCTTCTATCCTTACCTCATTTAATGCAATACATTTTCCCTGGTTGAATCAAAATAAAATCAACCCTAAATTAATCCAGATTAAAACGCACACCAACACTTTACATATTTGGATTAGGTTGTCTAAACAAAAATGTTTTTAGCAGGTGCCAAAAGTATAGTGAAGGTGCCTGCTTGATATCAGCAGGCAGGGAGTTCCAAACTGTAGATGCTGCTACACAAAAATATGTTGTTGTTGTTGTTGTTCAGTCGTGTCCGACTCTTCGTGACCCCATGGACCAGAGCACGCCAGGCACGCCTATCCTTCACTGCCTCTCGCAGTTTGGCCAAACTCATGTTAGTAGCTTCGAGAACACTGTCCACCATCTCATCCTCTGTCCCCTTCTCCTTGTGCCCTCCATCTTTCACAACATCAGGGTTTTTCTAGGGAGTCTTCTCTTATGAGGTGGCCAAAGTACTGGAGCTTCAGGATCTGTCCTTCAGTGAGCACTCAGGGCTGATTTCTTTAAGAATGGATAGGTTTGATCTTCTTGCAGTCCATGGGACTCTCAAGAGTTCCTCCAGCACCATAATTCAAAAGCATCAATTCTTCAGCGATCAGCCTTCTTTATGGTCCAGCTCTCACTTCCATACATTACTACTGGGAAAACCATAGCTTTAACTATACGGACCTTTGTCGGCAAGGTGATGTCTCTGCTTTTTAAATGCTGTCTAGGTTTGTCATTGCTTTTCTCCCAAGAAGCAGGTGTCTTCTAATTTCGTGACTGCTGTCACCATCTGCAGTGATCATGGAACCCAAGAAAGTAAATCTCTCACTGCCTCCATTTCTTCCCCTTCTATTTGCCAGGAGGTGATGGGACCAGTGGCCATGATCTTAGTTTTTTTTATGTTGAGCTTCAGACCATATTTTGCTCTCCTCTTTCACCCTCATTAAAAGGTTCTTTAATTCCTCCTCACTTTCTGCCATCAAGGTTGTATCATCAGCATAACAAAAATATGTATTTCTTACAAATGCAGAATTGGTATTATGTGGCACCTGCAATGATGCCAGTTCTGTAGGTCAAAGGGGTTAACTGGGCACGTATTGCAGATAAACTGCTCCCAAGATATTAAGGGCAACTGGAAGCCACCCTCTGTTTTGGAAAGGTTACTGGGATTCCTTAGAGCAATATTCTATGCCACACTCTCCTTGCCCCACATACAGAGGGTTAGCTTTTAATCTTATTTTGTTAAAATGCTGGGAGGCCAACATAAGCAAAAGAGAAGATTTCCTTGATGTATTCAAGTGTGTTGGTTTCCCTAATTTAGATGACATCATAAAGCGCAACAAGAAAGGACAGACAAACACAAAGGAAAACAGATGGAAGCAGCCGCTCAAGAACTGGAATCCAGCCTATGGCAACAGAAGACACCGATTCCGGGGCTGGGTACCAAGGAATGTGCAAGGTATGTGCAAGAAGCAATAGCAGGAAGAGAAGGTTTGGGAGTTGGCAAAATTCAGGAAATATGTTGTGGGGCTTTTTGTAATGGTTGACATCCTGAGATATCAACCCCTCCTTCAGCTTAATGCAGGTACCTTTAGCTAGGGGTAACCAGAGGAGGGTACATAAATTGAACATTAAAATGAATATTAAATTATGAATGAATGATTGAATATTAAAATGAAAAGCCCAAGAGTAATGAATGTAAAAGGAGACGAAACAGTTTAAGTGATTTGTAGCATGAGTGGGCTCCCAGTCTGACTTGAGCACAGCTCTTTCAAACTGGAGCACAGAACTAGGAATACAGCACAACAAAGGATCTCCTCCTTTCATGGTTAATGGGCCATCCCATTAAGTGGGAAAACAATCCATCAAGGTAGGGATCAGTAGGGATGCTCCTGAATTGAGATACACTTTTCCTGTTGACGAGCCCATCTAGGAAAAGGAGAACGCTGATACTAAACATCATCATCATCATTATTAAAGTTTGTATACCACCCTATACCCACAGATCTCGGGGAGGTTCACAAAAACAAAGACAACCCAATAACCCCCCTCCCTTCCATAACATATTTTAAAAAGAAATAAAAAATTAAAAAATTCCTTCCAGTAGCACCTTAGAGACCAACTAAGTTTGTTCTTGGTATGAGCTTTCGTGTGCATGCACACTTCATCAGATGTCAGTCAGCCAAAGGTCTGGTCGAAGAGGAACATTTCTGTCTGGTACCTAAAGGTGCATAATAAAGGTGCCAGCTGGACCTCCCTGGGGAGAGCATTCCACAAGTGGGGATCCACTGCAGAAAAAGCTCATTCTCAAGTTGCCACCCTCCAGACCTCTCATGGAGGAGGCACACAAAGAAGGGTCTCAGATGATGATTGCAGGGTCTGGATAGGTTCATATGGAAAGAGGCGGTCCTTGAGTTATTGCAGTCCTGAGCTATTTAAGAAAGGCTGGACTGGATGAATCCCAAACCGGAATTAAGATTGCCGGAAAAAATATCAACAACCTCAGATATGCTGATGATACTACCTTGATGGCAGAAAGTGAGGAAGAATTAAAGAACCTTTTAATGAGGGTGAAAGAAGAGAGCGCAAAATATGGTCTGAAGCTCAACATAAAAAAAACTAAGATCATGGCCACTGGTCCCATCACCTCCTGGCAAATAGAAGGGGAAGAAATGGAGGCAGTGAGAGATTTCACTTTCTTGGGTTCCATGATCACTGCAGATGGTGACAGCAGTCACGAAATTAGAAGACGCCTGCTTCTTGGGAGAAAAGCAATGACAAACCTAGACAGCATCTTAAAAAGCAAAGACATCACCTTGCCGACAAAGGTCCATATAGTTAAAGCTATGGTTTTCCCAGTAGTAATGTACGGAAGTGAGAGCTGGACCATAAAGAAGGCTGATCGCCGAAGAATTGATGCTTTTGAATTATGGTGCTGGAGGAGACTCTTGAGAGTCCCATGGACTGCAAGAAGATCAAACCTATCCATTCTCAAGGAAATCAGCCCTGAGTGCTCACTAGAAGGACAGATCCTGAAGTTGAGGCTCCAGTACTTTGGCCACCTCATGAGAAGAGAAGACTCCCTAGAAAAGACCCTGATGTTGGGAAAGATGGAGGGCACAAGGAGAAGGGGACGACAGAGGATGAGATGGTTGGACAGTGTTCTCGAAGCTACTAACATGAGTTTGGCCAAACTGCGAGAGGCAGTGAAGGATAGGCGTGCCTGGCGTGCTCTGGTCCATGGGGTCACGAAGAGTCGGACACGACTGAACGACTGAACAACAACAGATTAAAACCAGCATTTGAATTGGGATCAGAAACTACCAGTAGGTGGTAGCCAGTGCAGTTGGACCAGGATCCAACTTCAACCAGGCCTCTAGCTGATTAATATTCTACAGCCTTTTAAATGTGTTTGTGGGGGAGGTGCTCTTGTTTTGTTGTTTTTATTTTAACTATTTATTTGTGCTTTTTACCTTGTGAACAGCCCTGAGATCTTTTGATGAAGGGTGATATATTATTATTAATAATAATACAATAGCAAAAATGTAGGTAATCTCACATACTCATCTCTGGGGCTCTTTGGAGGAAGGGTCAGGGGAGAGTCAAATGTGGCAAAAGCAGAGAAACATTATTTTTAATGATGAATTGTCGACACCTGAGCATTAACGAGGAATCACATTCTGTATGGTGTTTCTCTTTAGGACCCAGCAGGTTCAGAGGAGAGTTTCAAAAGCAGCAGAATTACAGGAAGCCTTTCTGGAATGGGGTGACCAATCCCAGGAGGAGAGCAGCCCTTGGGCCAAAAGGCACGAGCCCGCTAAATCGGCCAAGCTCAGCTCAACAGGTAGGACTATGGCAATCTTTGCCCACTGCTACCCTCCAAGAGTTTTGGACGGCAGCTCCTATAAGCCCAGATAGCACAGGATGGATTGGAGTTGTAGTCAACGACATTTGGTGGACTCCAGGTGAGGAAGCCTGGGCTTCGGCAGCTGCTCCCCTGCCCATGATGCTTTATGTTTAAGAAGCCAATCCTGAGGCAAGCTGTGCTAAATTTGTAGGTGCAGCAGGACGATGGGAGCAGGGATGGCACAACACCCAGTACCCAGCAGAGGGCTCCCACAAGGGTCAATCGCTTTCGAAGGGCAGGAGCTGCTCCTCCAAGCACCCAAAGGTATGGAAGCTTGGTTTTGGGAGGAGTAGACTTCTGTGCAGGGGGGCAAACTTGAATAAAATATTGGAGTGGGGAGGTAAGCCCTACCCTGCCCCATTGATCACAAGACACAGCACATACACACCAATTGAATGGCAATGCCCATCAACTTTTTGGGGGGGGGGAGGCGATCCCCTCAAATATTTTCTTGGAGGAGCCAAAGGGACCTCAACCCCTTGGAGTTGGCTCCTATGTTTCCCTGTTCCCACAAAAGTGTGTGTGTGTGTGTGTGTGTGTGTGTGTGACTGCAGTCCACTTTACAGGACATGGCATCATTTTTCTCCTCCCAATCCTGGGGAACCTGAACATTTGCAAAATCAAGTGGCAAATGGCTGAACAATTTTTCACCTGAGATTCCACATTCAGGAAATATATATTTTATATGGTTGGGGAGGGGGTCATATCATCCTGCCACCTACTTGGACACGACATCATCACCTTGTAACATAGAAGAACGGGAGCCAGAGTTTTGTGTGGGAATTTAGCTGATGCTGGAAGCTGAACTGTAAGCCTGTGATTTGCCTGGAACTCCAGTGGGGAAGAAAGACCTGCTGGGATGTGAATGCTATGAGCCCCTCTGTCCTATGCTCAGGGTGTACATCTTTGTAGATGTAGCCATACTTACTAAAGACACCAAAGCCTATTCTGACCTTCATTCCCTGGAAACAGAGCCCTGTGTAAGCACAGTCACTCCCAGAGTATCGCCACTTGGCGACTGGCGTATCTACCACAGTATCTATGGCTTGTGCACGGAAATTTGTGTTAATATATGGCCCTTTTATTTCACCCTCCCTCCAGTAACCAGCCTTTCCGGCTAAACCGAAGACCAGTTTTCTTCCAGAGGCAATCCAGATTCAACTTCAACCGAGGGGTGAGTTCTTCATTGACTTTTATATCATGGCTACTATTTATTTATTTTTTCATCTGTACCCCAACCATTTCTCCAAAGAGCTTAAAATAGTTTACATGGTCCCTATTGGGAAGACCCAGTTCTGGAAGAGCATGTTCTGGAAGTTGGGCAATAGGGGCAGTACAGGATTCCTTTTGGTGTACCGACCTCCCTGCTGCACCAAGGATTCACTGCCCAAGCTGCTTCAGGTCGTGGCAGATGTTTTCCTGGAGACACCTACAGTAGTTTGGTTGTCCTAGGGATTTTAACATCCATGCTGACACGAGCTTACAAGGGGCCACTCAGGACTTCATGGAAAGCATGGCCTCAATGGGTCTGTCCCTGAATAAGTTTGGCCCAACTCATAGCCACGGCTATGCCTTGGACCTGGTGTCACCTCTATGGATGTTGGTGATCTGACACTAAGTAAAAGTGAAACTAAAGAAGTGCCATGGTCAGATCACTTCCTGGTGCAACTGGACTTCTCCGCGACCCTTCCCCTCTGCAGGGAGGTGGGACCGATTCGGATGGTCCACCCCCGCCACTTAATGGATCCAAATGGTTTCCAGAGAGTGGTAGGGGATGCTTTATCCCATGTTGATGGCCTTTCAGCTGATTCCCTGGTGGCCCACTGGAATGTGGAGTTAACCAGGGCTATTGACTGTTTGGCTCTGAAGTGCCCTCTCTGATTGCATGGATTAGATTTTACTAATACACACATACAATCAGCCTATGAGTTTAATTGTTGTTTCTTTGTGTATATATATTTTAAAGTTTCTGTATGTGATTCTTTCTCTCGCAATTTTAAATGTAAATGCCTAATAAAGGTTTGGTAAGTAAGATTGCATGGAGCCCAGATAGCCCCATGTTTTTCCACAGATCTGAGGGCAATGAAACAATCGCTGAAACAGCTAGACCGCCGGTGGCGGATAACTCATTCTGAAGCTGACCAGACACAGGTTAGAGCTCAATGTCGAGCCTACCAAGTGGCAGTAGTGACAGCAAAGAAGACTTTCTTCGCTGCCTCTATTGCATCTGCAGAAAACAGCAGCAGGAGACTCTTTCAGGTGGTTCGCAATTTAGTGGAACCACCTGCTCCATCAGGGCCCAGTACAGGCCACATGATCTCCTGCAATGATTTTGCAAAGTTTTTTGCAGATAAAGTCACTCAGATTCGGGAAGAGGTAGACTCCACCGTGGGAGCAGGGCCGGGGCGGGAGAGTGCTAGAGTCCTGTCTAGTCAAGTTGCGTGGGATCAATTCCAATCTGTTACCTCTGAGGATGTGGACAGGCTGCTTGGACGAGTGAAACCAACCACCTGTCTCCTTGATCCTTGCCCATCCTGGCTTATAAAAGCTAGCTGGGAAGGGCTGGGCGATGGGCTTCACAGGGTGGTGAATGCTTCTCTCTGTGAGGGAGCCTTCCCAGACCCGCTGAAAGAGGCGTTATCAAACCGCTTCTTAAAAAACCATCTTTAGATGTGCCAATATGGCCAACTATCGCCCAGTCTCAAATCTTCCATTCTTGGGCAAGGTGATTGAGCAAGTGGTTGCTGAACAATTCCAGGCATGCCTGGAAGAAGCGGACCATTTGGATCCTTTCCAGTTGGGGTTCAGGCCTCAACATGGGACTGAAACTGCCTTGGTCGCGCTGGTCAATGATCTCCTAGGGGCTAGGGACAAAGGTGACACAATTGACCATAACATCCTTCTGAACCATCTTGGGGGGTTCTGTTCCTTCCTCCTGAGCCATGTTCAGAAAGTGGTGGTGGGGGGTGAGTGTTCAGACCCTGGGCTCTCACTTGTGGGGTGCCTCAGGTTCTGTCCTCTCCCCCATGCTTTTTAACATCTACATGCAGCCACTGGGAGAGATCATCAGGGGGTTTGGGCTGGGTGTTCATCAGTATGTGGATGATACCCAGCTCTACCTCTCTTTCAAATCAGAACCAGTGAAGGCGGTGAAGGTCCTGTGTGAGTGTCTGGAGGCGGTTGGAGGATGGATGGCGCTAACAGATTGAGGTTGAATCCTGACAAGACAGAAGTACTGTTTTTGGGGGACAGGAGGTGGGCGGGTGTGGAGGACTCCCTGGTCCTGAATGGGGTAACTGTGCCCCTGAAGGACCAGGTGTGCAGCCTGGGAGTCATTTTGGACTCACAGCTGTCCATGGAGGCAGGTCAATTCTGTGTCCAGGTCTACCAGCTCCATCTGGTACGCAGGATGAGACTCTACCTGCCTGCGGACTGTCTTGCCAGAGTGGTGCATGCTCTAGTTATCTCTCACTTGGACTACTGCAATGCACTCTATGTGGGGCTACCTTTGAAGGTGACCCGGAAACTACAACTAATCCAGAATGTGGCAGCTAGACTGGTGACTAGGAGCAGCTGCCAAGACCACATAACACCAGTCTTGAAAGACCTACATAGGCTTCCAGTCCGTTTCCAGGCACAATTCAAAGTCTTGGTGCTGACCTTTGAAGCCCTAAACGCCTCGGTTCACCCCCATCATTCAGCCCGGATGCTGAGGTCCAGTGCTGAGGGCCTTCTGATGGTTCCCTCGCTGCCAGAAGCCAAGTTATAGGGAACCAGGCAGAGGGCCTTCTCAGTAGTGGCACCTGCCCTGTGGAATGCGCTCCCACCAGATGTCAAAAAGAAATACCCAGACTTTTAGAAGACATCTGAAGGCAGCCCTGTTTAGGGAAGCTTTTAATGTTTAATATTTTGTTGGAAGCCACCTGGAGTGGCTGGGGAAACCCAGCCAGATGGGCGGAGTATAAATAAAAATAATAATCATCATCATCATCATCATCATTATCCCTTCCCCTTCTCATTTAATCTCGACAACAACCCTGTGAGGTAGGTCAGGCTGAGAGGTAGTGACTAGCCCATGGTCACCCACTCAGCTTCATGTCTGATGGGGATTTGAATGCTGGTCTCCTGGGTCCCAGCCCGACACTCTCACCTCTACACCACATTGGCTCTTATTGATCCAATGAGGGATGCGTTGCCATTGCCCTCTGGCTTCAGTTGGCCCTGCAAGCCATTCTTAAAGGGGCAACTGTAAGACTGGCCAGATTTAAAATTGCATTGTGTTTTCCCTAAGCAGTCACAATATTCTACACACATTTTCTCTGTAATCCTTACAACAATCATGTAAGACAGAGGAGGGGATCTTAAATAGTTGTTAACAAATGCGGTTTCTTACTGATAATTTTATTGTTTTATTCTTTTTTGCAATCTGTTTGGAGGTTCAGTGATTTAGCAAAATAAACAATGAATCCTTCTTAAACACCACTTTAAGCTACAGTCTGTGGGGAGCCTCGATCCACACTGGGGAACCAAGTCTCCTTGCTTTGGGAGTTTTGGTTTCTGGGACAGTTTCTGCCATGCTTGTTGTTCTCTTCCTTCTCGCAGCAAACAAAGTCCAATGTGGTGGGGAAGCCTTTAAAGAGGAGGAGGTAAGTTGGGGAAAGAACCCCCCCCCTTTTCTGAAGGAAGAAAAAGCAGTGGTGGAGGAGAGAAAGTAAGGGTTGGCAATAAGAGTATTGGCAATATGCCTTCGTGGCATAGCCAGAGCACCTGCTCTGTTTTTCCCCAGGTGGGAGATTCTAGGGTTGCACTGACCTTACTTTGTAGGAGAATTGTAGAGGGCACCTCGGTTGGATCTTGATGAGTGTCTGACCTTTGGAGCCTTCTCAACCTCCTCCAACATGGGCATGTCTTCATCAATCTGTGCTCCCTTCACTCCAGTCCTGCTGCTGCTGCTGCTGCTGCTGCTAGGAGTCTGGTTCTTTGCTTCTTCTCCCTGTCTTCCTTTCTCCAGGTGGCAGCCAGAACCCAATCCTGGAGGTGTGCTGACCGTTTCTGTGTCTAACCCCCAAGCAAGTCAAGCAAGCATGTACGTTATGTTGCCTTGTGTGAAAACAATGCACATTCTCTATTTTGCATCTCGCCTTTCTGCTCTCTCACCCTTTCTTTCTTTCTTTCTTTCTTTCTTTCTTTCTTTCTTTCTTTCTTTCTTTCTTTCTTTCTTTATCTCTCTCCTTTGCCCCAAGCTGTTCAAGGTGGCATGCAGAGTCCACCTCCCCACACACAATTTTATGGTCACACAACAACCCTGTGAGGTTGGTTGGGCTGAAAGTTTGCCCAGCAAGCTGCCTGACTAATTGGGGGCTTGCACCCTGCTCTCCCAGTTCCTAGCCCTGTACTCCAACAACTGTGCCACACTGGCCCTCTCTTTGGATTTCTGGCCCACCAGGCCTGTGGTGCTTGCAGCCAGATCCCCTTTCAGAGGCAGAGGCACAGGCAAGGGAGACACAAAATTAGCTAAAAATATGTCCATAAATATGTCTATAACTAAATAAAAATATCGATTATTGCCTCATAAGGAAAGGTTTTTAACAGAGGGTGAATTGAATGGGTGGAGGTTGGAGGAGAGGCAGAAAGAAGAACTAACTTGTCTGTGGCTAGGGGGTGCAATCTGGATGGTTCTGCCCAGGGCACATGATTTCCTAGCTACGGCTATGCGCCTCTGGACCAATGCTGTGGTGGATGATGTTCATTGGGACTGGTAGAGTGGAAAGCAAGGAGGCCAACAGTAGGCGGCGCCAGAGCCAAGGAGTGGCAGAGCCAATGTGTTATGTGCCTGAGATGGAGTGGGAAGGGGCTGGCAGCCATCGCCTCCATCTCCTGTCTGCCCTCATAGACTGACCAGAATCCACTGGGCAAATGCTCATCTTTCCAGAGTCTGGGTCTTCTGCCCTCAAAGTACAGAACTTCTGCTGTTGCTTTTTCAGAAACCGTGGGATGTTTCGTTTTTCTTAGCTGCTTCCTCCCTGAGGAAGTTGTAGGTCAGGGGTGGCCAACTCACAAGAGACTACGATCTACTTACAGAGTCAAAAACTGGCAGTGATCTACCCCCTTTTTGGGGGTTCAGGTCAAAGTTGTTCAGCTTTTTGGGGGAGGAGGAAGGCCCGTTTTTTAGGCATTCAGATCAAAGTTGTTCAGTTTTTTTTTTTTAGGGAGAAGGAAAGCCCCAGTTTTCGGGGTACAGGGCAAAAATATTGAGCTTTTTTTAGGGGAGCCAAAGTTGTTGAGCTTCTTTGGGGGGAGCCAGTGATCTACCACAGATGTCCAGTGATCTACCGGTAGATCACGATCTACCTGTTGGACGTGCCTGTTGTAGGTGATGCAACTCCAGCATCTCTTATGTGGGAAGGTTTGGGAGATTCAACAAATTCCACCCTTCTTCCTTGGCTCCGTGGAAAGAAGGCATCTTTATATTTTGTGTGCATTTCACAGGCCAGCAGCCAAGCACCCCTTCCTGAGGGGGAGAAGAGGCCCAGAAAAGATGAGCCGTTTCCAGCCCAAAGGCATTCCCCTGAGATTCAACTTCCGGGCTATGGCTAACCAGGTTAGGAGCAGGAATATTGGGAGCGGGAAAGAACTGATGTCATCTGCCAGAGCATCTGGCTAATTGAAGGGAATGAAATGATAACAAGGCTTACAAATCTTAACTCTTGTTTGTGGTTGCTTAGGATAGAGGGAGGTGGAGAATGAGGGCAAAATGAAGCAGACTCTGGGTAGTTTGTTCCTTTTCTTTGTTCGGGTTCCTACGTCACACCAGCAAATGGCAACACTCCTTTGCAAGATTGTCCACCTTTTCAATTGTTTGTTATGGAAAATCAATAAAATGATAAGTTGCCCCTGCCAAAGGGTTGCATGCCATCTGGCTGAAGACTTTTTGTTAAAGTTCAATTGTGCTAAAAGTTAAACCTATGCTGGGGGTGGGGTGGGGGTGTTCATGTGGCCACCTCTAGCCACCTACAGAAATTAGGAGTGGGAAGCCCTATTCTTACCTTCTGAGCTTTCTCATGCTTCAGAGGACCCATGTAATGGTGCCCTGGAGGGCAGTATTCAAGAGTTCAGTTTAACCTGGAAATCAGCCTAGCTTTCCCCCAATTCTGGGGACATTAGCTTGTCTCCCTTCCATTCCAACCCCCAGCTTGAGCTGGGGTTGGGTGGACTCCTCATCTCTTAACTCCTGGGCTTCAAAACATAGAAGGTGGGTTTTGTACCCTATGACACAGGACCTCATGGAAACCATTCCTGCACATCATAATCTCTAGGGTTTCTGTTGTAACCTTGCCATGGGCAGCTTTGTGCAGGAATGTTTGAGTGTGATGGATTTTTCTCATTCCAGAGCAGGGTGTGTTTAAGCTGAAGGTCACCAGGAACTCACATGAAGATTGTGGGAATGTTTAGGGATGCAGGAGAGGATATATTGTTTATTATATCCTATTCCAACTTGTGTTAACAAGTCCCAGAACTTAGCAGAGTTTTCATTCCCCTTTTAAACACACACAGCGGATAGCTTGCTCAGGTTCGCTAGAACCTCTATAATAATACTGTCCTGGTATTTTCCCCTTCTAATTCCCTCCTAAAATAAGACACAACACAGTCTTCTATAAAAGTATAAAGAATTTACTTACATATGTTGTCTCCGAAACTAAATCCATCTGTGTTCAGCAGAGCTGTGTATAAACCATTCCACCTCCCCTGAAGAACAACGAGAACCTTAGTTTTCCTTTCACAGTGCTATGATTCCCAGCACCCTTAACAAACCATTGTTCTCAGGACTTTTTGGGTATGGGTGGGACGAGATGTGCTTTAAATGTGCGGTGTGCAGGCATCTCCAGGAACATGTGTGTGGGGATTCAAGACTAACTCATGTTTTTTTTTTTCCTTAGACGAGCTTGACATTGAATGAGAGGTTCTCTGGGTTGAGGAACACACGCCATTTCACAGCGAAGCAGAACACAGGCCGAATGGTCACTCTGCCATTGCATTCGGTGAAGTCAGACTGGCTTTGCAAAGGAGCTTGCCCCTAAACCCAGTTGGTTGGTTGCCTGCCTCTGTCTGGGTGGTGGCTTGGCATCACCAAAACACAGAGACAGCCCCATGCAACCTCACACCCAAAGATTTCTGCCCATGCTTCAGACATGCAGCCCTAAGAGTGGCTCTGACTCCCACTTTAGGCCCCTCTACCCCAGACTTCCTCCTGGTGTAGCCTACAGTCTGATCCAGCTTTGAGGTATGATTCTGTATGGCCGCTAGTACTGTTGTGTTTTTGCCGGAGAGCCATGTGGTAAGGAAGATCTCCAAGCATGCTTCCTAGGGGTCCTCTTTAATCCTCAGATATGTCCACAAAGACATGATCTAGCACCCTCATGCCACAGCTGCCTCTGCAGCGACCCTCCATCCAGTAAGAGGCATGCCTCACAGCTGAGTGCCTGGTTGTTTATGTAGTGTGGGGGCAGGGAATTTTGTGGGCTCCCAGATATTGCCACATCCAATGGCCTTCTGCCCTAGCCAGCATAGCTGACCATCAGGGGTGATGGAATCCAACAACATCTAGAGGGCCACATAATTCCCCATCCTTGGTCTAGTGAATTTGAGGTTCTTTGTTTCTCTCCCTATGCCCCCTTTTGCCTGGAAAAGCACTTTGGCAGATTCCTTTTGAGGATTTGGTTGTGACAAGTTGTAGCAGCGCACTGAATAAAACAACTTTTAGAAGATGAAATACCGGGCTGTTTTCTTTTCTAATAAAAATATTCACTGTGGAGTTCACAAAACACAATGTTGATATTGTCCAGGAAATGGGTTTCAGTTGGAGGGCATGGGTTGTGTGAGAGCATGTTGTGTGGGATAACCAGTCTCATATAACCAACATCTCATATAACAACATGCTTCAGTCTAATTAATGCAGGAAGGGGTTAACATCATAGAGTAAGCTGTCCTGCCATCTTAGCCATGTCACTTCCCCTTACCTTGGGAGGGAATATGTAATCAAGACCCCTGGTCTATCTAAAAAACTCAGCGTGTGGAGAGAGTTGAGCTAGTTGCTCCAGCTCAGCCACATGGCTCTCACCAGCCACTCTGGAGCACCTATACCAATAATCTTTTGGATTTAGAGAAGTAGGAGAAGATACTTTATTTAGCCATTATCCTTCATCTTTCTCATTTGTGTGAGAATGCAAATGATCTGTTTCAGCAGAGTTAAATATCACCATCCATGTTCAGTTTAGAAGCTATTAAGACAAGCTTGCATAATCTTCTAGAACAAGGTGGTCCAACTCTTCATACCAAGCGGGTCTCAAGAGTACTTCAACATAGAACTAGTGGGCTTCTGGGAATTGGACTCCAGACTGTGTGGTGTAGTGGGTAGAGTGTTGGGCTTGGACCTAGAAGGCCAGGGTTCAAATCCCCACACAACCATGAAGCTGTCTGGGTGAGCTTGGGCCAGTTCCTGCCTCCCAGCCTAACCTACCTCACAGGGTTGTTGTGAGCATAAAATGAGAAGGGGGAAGACCCTTGAGCTCCCTGGAGGAATGGTGGGAGAATAGTGCTTGGCCTCCACCAGGGTTGCTAACATGAATAAAAATGGGGGGGGTTTAAGCCCCTCCCTGCATAATCAATCACACACACCAATTGAAGGCCAATGCCCATCCACCTTGGGCTGGGAGCCACCTTCAGAGTGAAGTCTAGCCATTGGAGATAATGCAATAAACACATCAATATCCTGTTCCACACGCCGGCTGACTAGATGCCTCTGGGAAGCCCACAAGCCAGGCAGGAAAGCAAACTCCCCATATGCTGCTTCTCCCCAACACCTCATCTCCAGGGGCATTCTGTGTCTTGGAGCAACAATTTATGCACGGAGGTCCTAACAGCATGAAACTGGGCCAGGCCCAAAAGAGGTTGGAGGGGAGATGGGGGCAGTTCCAGGGCTGATGGGAAGCTGGCATCTGCTTCCTGGGTCTGGAAGGAGATGCACTGGAGCTCAGTGCTATAAAGTGAAGCAGCTCAGAATTTAGGGGTACTGTTACTTCCCCTGATCTGAACGCTAGATTTCTATGGATAAAATCTAGAATTGCATTGGCACTTCTGTTGCTCAGCGATGAGGAGTCAGGTTAAGCTTGGGGCCCAAGAAAACTAGATCTTTTTCATATGTGCTGCTGTCAAACCAGGTGTCCCCATCCTATAGTTATGCATCTATCTTATTATTCCTGCCTAAGCGTAGAAGCTTTGGAAATTCATTTTGTTACTTTGCACCCAGTTCTCCCTTCTGTTAAGACCACATTGAATGTTTTCTTCTGCAGCATTAGCTACCCTTCCCAGGTTGGTGTCATGGCGAAATGTGACTTTGAGGGATGGAGGGGGTGTGCAGGCTTTGTTGATACTTGGTCATTTGTGATATATCAGGGGTCAGCAAACTTTTTCAGCAGGGGGCCAGTCCATTGTCCCTCAGACCTTGGGGGGGGGATTATATTTTGGGGGGAAATGAATGAATTCCTATGCCCCACAAATAACCCAGAGATGCATTTTAAATAAAAGGACACATTCTACTCATGTAAAAACATGCTGATTCCCAGACCATCCACAGGCCGAATTTAGAAGGCGATTGGTCTGGATCTGGCCCCTGGGCCTTGGTTTGCCTACCCATGTGATATACAGATAGCACAGGTGAGGGGGCTTTAGAGACACCTGTGGAGGAGGTGGCACTGCAGGTATTTCAAGCCCCTTGTATAGTGAATTGAATTGAATTTATTACGGTCCCAGACCAGACTCACATACTGTACTAAACAAATCAGAAACACAATAAACTTAAGTTTGAATTAACAATCAATATAACTATAAACAATACAATTATGGCAGCAGTTAAAATATGGTTTAAGTCTTAGTCTCTACAATATTATCTAAAATATGCTTCTAAGGCCTTAGTCTTCATAATAGCAGAGCTTGTTCCCTACAAAATTTGGCCACCTTTAACGTGATCTCTGGATCCTTGTCCTCTATCGGAGGTTTTAAACATTGAGGTTTGGGCCCACTTGGAATTTTCTGTATAACAGGGGTGATAAAAACCGAGTGTATATCCCCGTAAATATGTTGCTGGGGGTAAACCCTCTCCCATTATCTTTGATTGCTGGATGCTTATTCATCTCACTCACGTGACGCTGAAATTCTACATCCCAGATTCGTTGGCGAATTATTACTCTGGCTTTCTCATAGTTGAAGGCTATCAGTGCCTGTGGCGAGAACCCAAAGCCTTTTAACTTTTCATACAGTGTTGATTTCCATTTGGATTGATAGGAATCCAATAGGGTTAAGGGTGCTAACCCAACAGGAAAGAAAATGATTTTTAACCAATAATGGATCTTCAAGATCCATATCCAAGTGCTAACAGGGATTTAACCAACCTCTAAGTGGACAGCTATATTAGACATGCAAGAAGGGATCCCTAATAGGGAACTTGGTCTGGAAGGTTTCTAAGGGATTGAGGTTTTGAAAGCTGCAGATCTGGGAGCCGTATGTCAATTGTGTTAGTACTTTTGCAGCAAAGACCTGAGAGGCTGCCAGGCTGTATTGGCTATATTAAATAGTGGGTGGACATAGCAGACGACACAGTGATTTTCAAGCAGCTCTCTTTATTCTCAGGCTGGAACAGAACCAGGGGCGGAGCAAGGGGGCGGGGGCGTGTCGCTCCGAGTAGCGCCCTGGGGGGTTGACACTCAGGGCGGGGCACCACCCCACGCCATCTGCGCCTCCAGCCCTTTCAGCGGCTTTTTTCACCACTGGGCTCCCTGAGTGGAGCCGGGAAATGGAGAGGGGTGGGCCAGTGAGGAAGGGCGTCACGCCAGCCACAAGCATGACGCCCCTCCTCGCTGGCCTGGCGGAGGTGTCATTCCATGCGCATGGGTCATGACATCATGCGCATGGAGCGACGCCCCACCCCTGGGGGTGCTGCTTGGCTTGCAGCCGCCCCCGGCAGCCAAGCAGCTCACTATGCCCCTGAACAGAACTCAACTGAAGGGCTGAGCCAGCCTGCTTATATAGTATTCAGTAACATGCAACAGTAGCAACTCTCTCTCTAGCTTGGGTAATATGTGTGCGGCAATCTCAAACCTTCATTTGCATGTGCAGACCTGAGTGAGAACTGCAGCCATGATAGGCAGAGTGAAACTCTATACATAACACCCCTTGTGTCCTAGGGTGAGAACTTCAATACATAACAGGCTGCTTTTTCCATAAAAAAAAAATCTTATAATAGATTTGGAAGATCTTTGGGTGTTTGCAATAGTATTTTTAACCTGACGCTGTCATGAGCCCTTTTCCTGAAAAATTATGCCCAAATATTTAAACGATGATACCTGTTCAATGAGTTGATTGTCAATTTTCCATTTGTGCCTTGTTCTTTTTCTGGAAAACACCGCGACTTTAGATTTGGTATAGTTAATTGTTAATTGTTCAGCTTTACAATAGGCTGTAAGGGATCTTAAAAGTTTCCTTAGGCCCACACAGGAGAATGAAATTAGGACTGCATCATCCGCATACAGGAGTATCAGGATGGGCATACCAACCAATTTTGGGGGGGTGAGCATATACTTCCTCCATTTTTCCTACTAATGAATTAATATAAAAATTGAATAGAATGGGAGTAAGGACACAGCCTTGTTTAACACCATGATGGGTTTGGATTTCCTTAGATAAATGGCCCTGTCGATCACACCTAACCCGGACCCTAGTGTTTTCATATAAATTGCGGATGAGAGGTAGTAGTCATCTATCTATGTTTGAGGCACTTAGTTTTTCCCAAAGCCTGTCTCGTGATATTGAATCAAAAGCAGATTTAAAGTCTATAAAAGCTGCATAAAGGGGTCCTCCTTTTCTTGAGGTTTATTTTTCCACAAGATGTTGGAGTACTAGGCCTTGGTCTATAGTAGACTGGAATGCCCTGAAATCAGCTTGTGCTTCTCTAAGAACATGTTCTTTTTTTATCCAACCCACAAGTTTATTATGTAAATGGGCAGCATAGAGTTTACTAATAGTGCTTAGGAGGCTAATTAGGTTTGTAATTAGCAGGGTCCAATCTGCTCCCTTTCTTGTACATATGGGAATAATAATTGCTAGTCCCCAAGTCCTCTGGGATGGTTGCCAATTGATCCATGCTGGTAAACAGGGCTGCAAGCTCTGGGGCCCACCAATCAAAATTGGCATTAAGAAGCTCCAGGAGCTTTGCCAGATTTGAGAGATTGAATAAGCCTACGAGCTTCTTCAGTAGACATTGGAGGCCACTCAGCACCTGCATCACTCAGAGGCAGCGACTGTGTCTGTGGATGTTGGTTAGTTGTATATAAGGATTGGAAGTATGACTTCCAAACCCCAACAAGGATGGTATACTCCACTTCAGAGGGGGTATCTTGCCGTCTGTTTGTGACTATTTTCCAAAAGGTGGCTGAGTCTCTCCTTCTGAAAGCCTCTATTAAGCATTGCCACTCTCCCCTTTGGGCCGGAAGCTTTTATTTTTAATCAAAGCTTTATAATTTCGTTTGGCTTCAAACCTCTCTACTGGGAGTGAAGGTAGATTGGCAGACCTGTAATTCCTATATTTTACCAGCAAGATAAGCTTCATGGTGAGATACTCCTGATCGAACCAAGGTTTAGATTTGTTGGAATGTAATGGCCAAGTTGCCTTTTTGTGAATCAAGCAGGTTTGAAGAAGTAACATCAAATCCTGAAACAAGTCTATTCTTGTTTCGGGACATGAGGAATTTAAGAGGTTATCTCTCTTAATAAGAAATTTCTCTAAAAGTAGCCTCCTAGAAATTTCTTTATCCAGTTCATCCAACCATCTAATACACGAAAATCTCAGCTCCATGTTGGTAGGCCTGGGAGGTTCAAGTTTGTCATTACAGAATAGGTCTGTTTTTACATCAAGGTGGAGGCAAAGCGGTAAATGATCACTGTCTACCCGTTCCTCAACCTTGCATTCAAGGGATCTATTCAGAAGGTTATATGACACTATAATATAAACAATTGTAGAAGTGCCTACGTTTGATATGAACGTGAATTCTCCAGCCTTCTCCCCTTTGGCGCAGTCATTCAGTATGACCAAGTCCAGTTTATAAGACAAGCACAGTAGGCACAGGCCTATAATTGCAGCCCTTATATTTTGAGTGTCTAATTGGTATTGAATGGGTGATAATTCGTGGAAGTGTGCATATAGAACATGGGTAGGCAAACTAAGGCCCGGGGGCCAGATCTGGCCCAATTGCCTTCTCAATCCAGCCCACGGTCCGGGAATCAGCATGTTTTTACATGAGTAGAATGTGTCCTTTTATTTAAAATGCATCTCTGGGTTATTTGTGGGGCATAGGAATTTGTTCATTTTTTTTTTTCAAAATATAGTCCGGCCCCCCACAAGGTCTGAGGGAGAGTGGACCAGCCCCCTGCTGAAAAAGTATGCTGACTCCTGATATAGAGCATCATCAGATTTACCGGTTCTAGCATTTAGATCATCTGCCACTATCACTGAGGCACTGGGAAACTGATTAGTCAATTTATTAATGTACAATTCCAACCTGGACAAGTTATTTTTTTATCAACTGTTTTCCTCTCTCAGGAGGGATATATGTTAATCAGTAGCAGGCTATAAAATCTGGCCATGGCTATGGCCAGGTGATTCAGAGGCTCCAATTTTACAAGGGTACCCAAGCCACCTTAAATTCGCCCCCCTTTGAAGCGTGGTGATCCAGGGAGGCAAAACAAGGAGAAGCCGTTTAACATCTATTTCACTTACACTCCAAGTCTCCTGTAGAAATGCAATGTCATATCCTTGGGTGAATTGGACAAAAGATGCGTTGGGTGCCTTTTTAGACCATCCTGCTATATTCCGTGTTATAAAGTTAAGGTTGAGTTTGGCTTTGCTAAAATTTAGTCTTTGTCAATTATCTTCTGAAAAGTTTTTGGAATTTGCCTTTTTATGTGGCAGCTGGATGTTATTTATTTTAACAGTATCTTTGCACAGGGAACAGCCCAGGAGTTTGGATATAAAGTACTCACATGGGGAATCGTAGAGCCTTTGTTTAGCAGGGCAACCTCCGGAGGATGTTCCATCTGCCTGGAGCCTAGTTCCTCCTCATCTAAGTATCTCATTTTAGTCCAGAAACCCAGTGAGGTCACCATGGGGGTGGTTTCCCTTTTATGGGGCAATCTACTACCCTCTCCTACACATTGCGCTTTCGTAGTTGAAGGCAGATTTATCTCTGTCATTACCTGAAAGTTGTGAGGGCAATAAGACTGCCAAGTTGTGTGCCTGAGAAGGAAACTCTTCCACCATGGGAACCTTTTTGGAGGGAGTCTTGCCCTCTGCTAGATCCTCCTCTCTGGCATCCTTACATTCATCCTTTCCAGTTAATCTGTTTCTAAGTGTTTCTAGTCTTTCTAAGTGCTCACTAGAAGGACAGATTCTGAAGTTGAGGCTCCAGTACTTTGGCCACCTCATGAGAAGAGAAGACTCCCTGGAAAAGACCCTGATGTTGGGAAAGATGGAGGGCACAAGGAGAAGGGGACGACAGAGGATGAGATGGTTGGACAGTGTTCTCGAAGCTACTAACATGAGTTTGGCCAAACTGCGAGAGGCAGTGAAGGATAGGCGTGCCTGGCGTGCTCTGGTCCATGGGGTCACGAAGAGTCGGACATGACTGAACGACTGAACAACAACAACAACAGTCTTTCTAAAATTTTGGTTTGTGTTAAGGAAGGTACTGATAATGTCCAAAAATGACTTATTAGAACATTTTCTTCTAGAGAGAAATTATTCTTCCACTCATTTGCAGGACGATGCAAACCATGTAAGGGTGCACCTTTCCTTTTTTATTTTGGAGTCTCTTGTTTATGATGGTCAAAAAGAGCTTTTTGGGACCAGTGCCCCTTCCTAAATTTTTCCTGTTCCTCATTTGTCATTGATTTGTCACACTTGGCAGCAGAGAATAGGGTAATTGGTAACCTATTTTTGTAAAGTCTTGATATTATTATTCTTTTCTTCAGGAATAGATGTCTTAATATTTTGATAAGTTTAGCTAAGTTCTGATCTTGAAAGGTAATCATTGTTCGTACCGAATAACCATCATAGTATAAGTACTCTATAGAAGCAATTTCATTTGGCTTTACTACACCTGGCAGCATATCATTTAGGATGTTCAGAAGACGCATTATGCGGTCTATCCGTGATAGAAAGGCCTTCGGTTTTGGGTAGCTGACAAATACAAGTTTTTGAGGTATCAACATCAAATTCCATCCTTTTCCCTGGGCTGAAGTTTGCCAGGTAACAGAGTTTCCCTGTAATATGTCACAATCAATGTTATGGGTCATATCTTCTCTGATATCTGTACTTCCAGATGGTTTCTTCAGGACTGTTGCTTCTATTGCTTCATTTGTTTCGATACCCTGCTTCGGGATTTCTTCCTCAGATATTGACTGGATTATATAGTGTATAGTGGCTTGGCATCTTCTACACTTGAGGGATCGCCTTACACTCTGTGTGCCTACTCAACCAGTTCAACCTGCACAACTGGGACTGTTACAGCTGCCACGTAAGACTCATTCCACACTTGCAAGGAATCTATATTTTAGTGCAACAGCACTAACACTTTGGAACTCCCTGCCTAGGGACCCAGGCAGCTGCCTTCACTGTACTCTTCCCCACACCTCCATAATGCATTCTGGTTTAGGGACCTCTGGAAGACATGTGGAAGGCTGCATGGTGTGCAAAGCCTTTTGCTTCCTGCTGATTTTAATTGTCATTGCAATGATTTTAAATGTGTGCCTGTATTTCACTGCTTCATTAAACATTTCCATGAGGTGTTTTTGTAAACTTGCTTTAAGTTTTTTTGTCAATCAAGTGGGGTATAAATGATATAGGATGAATTAAGTTATATTAAATTAAAATGAACTCAACTGAAGTTGAATCTGAAGTGGTGAAGGTCTAACTATCTGCTTGCTCTTCCTGAACATCTTTTTTGTGCTTCTGCCTGATATTGTTGTGTCTGGAAACTGAGTGAGATAAAAACTTCTCATGCTACAGCAGCCACCCATCTGCAGATGTTCAGGACCTCAAGGATGGTAACCCTTTCGTGTCCAACCATTTCTCCAAGTTCTTTTTTTAAAATCATTTTTTATTAAAAGATTTCAATGTAATATACAATAAACGTCTGTGCTGTGCCTCATTCTGAAGGAAACAGGAATCTTGGGAAAGTGCCTGGAAGCCCTAGAACCTTGTGTTGCTCAGAGATTGGGGTAGCCTGCAGCATGTGTGCATATGTAATAGAAATTTGGGTCTACTTCTGGGTGTTAAGGAGGAAGAAAATGCAGAGAGCTCATTTCCCATGGTCTCTCCAAGTAGAGCTGGCCATTAGAATAAAACATTGCACCCTCTGCCACAGCCATAGATGTAAAGAGGAAGTAGAGCTGTGTATCAGCAACATATTGCTGACAATGTACTCCAAAACTCTGGATGACCCCATTCAAACAATGACTGGGTTGCCTAGACTCATGTGTGTGTAACATAGAAGTTGGGGGGGGGGACAAAGTGCATGCAGTATGCTACTTGTGAGGTGCTCAGAAGGAAGAATATGCAGAAAGATCCTTCCAGGTGACCTGTTTATTGAGCATTCATCCTGATTGGTTTGTGGGGTGGTGATACTACATGCAGTCAAGTTTTCCAGGGCATTTACCTATCACTTTTCTTATTGCAAAAAGCCCAGTTTTGGGGACCTAGAAGTGTGCAGGGAAGAGCAATTTTGTAGTGGGTTTGTTGCACACGAGCACCAAGTTGACTTACTGGCTGATTCAAATTGAATCCCATTCAAAAACAGTGCAGTGGTGTGTTTCAACCAGCCATCCAGCTACTGCAACTATTCACTGGGTGCCACCACACTGTCCTGTCTGTGTGTTTGGAGGGGAATGGGAGACCCTCCATGCCTTCTTCCTTAGCTGCGTTGCTCAACAGTTGAGGCAACCTTCACAGTTCTGGAATGCCGATACAAAATACCTGTAAGCGTGTTGTCAATATATTTATAGTGCAGGGGTTCCTCCAGATGAGATGACCACTTGTTTGTTTTGCGTTCATGTATTGCTTGCCCAAAACTTAACACAGTGGTTAGACTATACTAAGGTAATGGTCAGAATGCTTTAATCCATTCTCATCAGCAAATCTGAAGTTCTGGGATGAACCTGAATCCCTCCCACAAAATACTGACAGTCTGAAAACACCCTGGGTGCAAACATGTTTTACTGGGGAAAGGATCTTTGCCTCTTCGTCCTTCTTAACCTGCAGTAGTCACAAGGTCCAGGCTCCCTTCATGGGACTCACAGCCACACTGCTCCTAAGATCACACAACCTTCTAAGATTATACACATTTAATATATAAATAACAAATAAAAATAATAATGCTATAATTATACAATATTAATCATAAAGAGTGCATTGCAACAGTCATTGCAAATCTCCATGAGTTGCCTTTCAGTCAGAAGCCCTGCAGCACAGGTGGTTCTGATGATTCCCCGAAGGGTTACAACGTATGGGGGGTGGGGAAGTGGGGACATAATAGAAGTATGCATGATGCTTTCTCCCTCATAATATCAGAACGTGGATCTCTTTAAGAAAGCTGAATGTTGGAAGATTCAGACCAGACACAGAATGCCTAGTGACACTGAAATTACCTCCTTCCAGAGGCACTAACTGGGATGCCTTTAAGAAAAGGTTAGTCAAATTCATGGAGGGTTAGACCATGTTGCACCTCCAGCCGCAGAAGCAGTCTACCTCTGCATACCAGTTGTGGGAGTCCCAAGTGGGGAGACTGCATTTGGAGTCTGCTTGGGGCTTCCCTTGGACATCTGCTGGGCTGCTGAGAGCTCGACTAGATGGGCCTTGGGGAGTCCCAAGTGGGGAGACTGCATGATCTGCTTGGGGCTTCCCTTGGACATCTGCTGGGCTGCTGAGAGCTCGACTAGATGGGCCTTGGTCTGATCCCAGGGCTGTGACAATAAGAGCCTGGAGTATGGCTGCTTTGGGAGCTATTCAGTGAACAGTAGTGCAGAATTTCAGCAAAGTTGTCTCTTGCTTCTGGTCCTCAGAGTTGGGGTGGGGACAAGGAGGTAAGGGGTGCAGGCTTCTGTAGAGGCCAGAGTCTCTCTCCTGCCTCTCTCTGCCACCTCTGATGTGCCCTAAAAGGAAGTGAACTAATAGTCAGGTCCATCTGTACTGGCTCAGTTTGACCTATTCTGACAGATGCTTTCATATTCATGCCCAAGAGCCTTTCAGCTGGAGAGATCTAGGACTGAACCCGGGATCTGCACGCCAAGTAAGAAATAGCCTTTGCCAGCTAGCCAGTGGCCACGTTGGGCGCCTGCCTGGAGAATGGAAACCGGGGGTTCGAGGGACATCGTGCTGCTCCTAGCAACCCCCACCCAACCCGACGTCCTCCTCCGCCTGAATCCCGCTTCCCCTGGGACGCACTTCCCATCCTGGAGCGACGTGGGGGGGGGGGGTTATTGCTCCCCCCCCTTTCCAGATCCCGTTCTCCTCGTTGTTCTTCTTCATGCCCGCTCTTAGTTCCTTCCAGCCTGGTCTCCCTCCCCATGTTAGTGGCCTCGGGTCTTTTCCTGAGTGAATCTTCAGAACAACCCTCTGTGAGGGAGGCTAAGCTGACCCAAGGACTGGCCCAAGGTAGCTCAGTCAAGTTGCGAAGGTGAGCAACACACACTTTCCCCTCAGATGAGAAAGCCGGCATGAGTCATGCTAGCAGCCTGTGGCCTTGATGGGCTTTGAGGCAGCCCAGCACACCTGGTATTCCACCTCTCAACCAAGGAAGCGCAACTGGAGAGAAAGAGCCAAGCGCCATCCACGCAATTAGCAGCTACCTTCATGACGAGCATCCAGGACCCTTTCAAGCAAAACCCAGCCCGTTAGCAAGAGCCAGGCGGCAAAGCGCACGGGCAGAGGCGGGCCCCCTAAGGCCAGGCGGTATCTCTGCCCCCGCCCCTCCTCTGCCTCTGCCCCCTTGTCTGCAAGCAGCCTACTTCCTGGGAGAATCAGCACTTTTCTCACGGGACAGAAGCGCACGACTCCCCCTCCCAGTTGCCGCCCGCTCCAGTCTTTCTCCGACGGCTCAGTTCGGTGCGCGAAGCGGCTCATCCCAGGTGGGAATTCGGGTGGCGCTGCTAAGAGAAGGAGAAAGCGGTTGGTGCCGGCGGAGACTCCAATTCCTCTTCTTCGGTAGGATTTCCGTGATCCAGGAGATCAAAAAGTATAGGTTGACTACTGATTTACCATTTAAAAGGCAAAAAGACCTAAGTTTGTAGGACAGGTAGAAAAACCACGAATTACATTTAAAGTTCTGCGAGATGCAAAGGAAAGCTTGCGTTTTAAACTTGTATTTTACAGCTTGTTGCTTGGTGCGGTTAACGGAATGGGTGATATTGAGAAATAAGAGACTTTGGGAATTAGAAGGTTAGGATTTAAGGGTTAGATGGTTTGGATATTTGTGGTAGATAAAGTTAAAGTAATTGCGCACTTTAAGAACCACTCTGTTAGACGTGCGTGGCGTATTAAGAATCTGGAAATAGATATAAAATTAGTTTATGCACAAATACTCCATTTTGGGTTTCACCAGAAGCCGCTTTTTATAGAAAAGGGGTGACGGATAAAGAGAAATGGTTAACCTATCGAGAGTTCTTAAAGTCGAAACGAGGAGATTGTAAAATTAAAACATGGGAACAATTAATAGTGGAAGGTTACAATTCCCAGTGGTTTTCTCTTTTACAATTAATAAAAGAGGGCTGGGATGTTGTTTATGGGTTCTTTTTCGTGGGGGGCGGGGATTTTTGGTGTTGCTGATGTTAATCTTTTATATCTTTATTTTCGATCATATGATTTATGTGGAATCTTATGATTCAGGTGGATTTTTTTCAATTTGGTTGTGTACCTTTTGACATTTTGTTCATTGTTTATGACTAGCTTTGTTATGTTTGCAGTTATGTAATATTTTATTTTTTGTAAGCTGCCTTGCACATGGTTTGAATTTTGGAAAGGCAACATACAAGTAAATGACTGATTGAGAGATTCTAGTTGGAAATGAAGACTTGGGTTATGGAAGAGTGCATATCACGTGATATCAAAAATGTACAAACTTTTGTTGAAATCCTAAATGGAGGAGAAACAGATTTTTAAAATGCATGATTAAAGAGGCAATATTTTTGTTTGTTTGTTTTAATGTACTGTTGGAATAGTGGTAACATGTGGACTAAAGGGTTAAAATATACATTGAGTTATGAGTTAAAATAGACTTTTAATTTTTTTTTTAAGTATTGTTCGTATCTAACTCCTGAGAAGCTATTTAGAAAAATAAAATATACCAAATGTTTGTTGGAAATGTCAAGAAGATGAAGGGACATTTTCTCGTGCTTAGTGGACATGTGAAATAGCTAAAAACATACGGGATACAAATGTATCATACATTGATACAGAGGATTTTGAAGGTTAATATTCAACTGTTGGGAAGTACCGATATACAGAAAGCCTTTCCTGACTATAAATACCCTGCTTTGGTATTGATCTCCTCCCTCCTCCCTCCTTTCTTTCCTTTTCTTCCTAATGATCTGATTTTAAAAAAGAATTGGAATTTAGTTCAAAAATGTTGAAGACCACACTTTAAAGCTTTTGCAATGGAGTCATTGCTACTTTTCCCCATTGCAGAAAGTATCTTACCAGGCTGAGGCATTTTCCTGCTGGAGAGGTGGCTTGCTCCAGCAGAGGGAGGTGGCAGTCCACAGAAAAACAACTCTGTCATACAAGCAGTCCTCTACAAGGAGATCCTTGGGCTGGGAGGGGGCTGGACGTGACCAGATTCCAGATGAGGGGAAGCATGTAGCCAGGCTCTGGGCTTTGGTTCCATGTTGGAATGGAGATGTAAAATCACTTCTTTTATATTCAGGTCAGAACAACAGATCCACACCTGGGAGCTTGATGGCGGGTGAAGGGATCCACGGTGACCCAGGACAAGCTGCACTTGCTGCTCAGGTAAGGCCAGAAGGGTAGTTGGCGGATGAAGTTAATCAAGTCAACTTTAATCATTTAAACAGCCAGAAAAAAGGGCCAGTTTAAAACAGTGGCTGTCTAGTTCACCTAGTTCATGAAAAGCATGCATGAAAAACTGGTTCTGTAATGGAAATTGACTGCTTTGCACCTAAGGAGAGCTTGATCAGGATTGAAGAAATGCAGTGTGATACAGGATCTGTCACAACTTCTCAACATGTATGGTCAAAAGGGTGGGTGGAGTTGATGAAAGTTGATGAAGTCAACTTTAGTAATTTAAATCACTGGGGAAAGGGCCAATTTAAAACAACAGTTTTCTAGTTAACATAGAACCTGAACAAGCATGAAAAACAATCTTGCATTCCAGTGGTGCATACTTGAATAAAATATTGTGGGGGCCCATGTAAGCCCCGCCCCACTTAATTGAGTCAGGTTGAATTTTTTTAATTGTCAGGAGAAAGGGCCAATTAAAAACAGAAGCTGTCTAGTTCACATAGTTCCCAGTGAACAAGCATGCATGGGAAAATGGCTTCTAGGTAATAGCCATGAAGGGCAGGTGTGCTTCATTTGCAACTAAGTAGAGCCTCTTAATGCTTTAATGCAGAGCACAGGATCCTGTTTAAAGGTTCATGCAATGCCATTTATAAACCCATAATCCAGAGCATCCTTTTCCCAGACTCCTCTAAAGTACCACCGCTGTAACACCAGCACTTGGCCTTCTGGCACCTGCAGGCAAAGGAAAGAGCTCTCTGGGTGCTGCATGTGATGCCTTTAGCACCCTGGGGTGGAGCTCCTTCTCAGCAATAGCACTGTCTCATCATTCCCAACTTCTTCAACCAGTGCCTCTGTGCTTTCTGTAAATGTCTGGAGTAAATGTCTACCAGGAATTGTCTGTCCTCTCCAGGATGTTGAAATACTGAAGAAGGCGCTTGATGGTCTTAAGAAGGGGGCAGAAGCAGTATTTAAGCATGCTGAAGTATTTCTGATGAAGGTCCAGGAGCTTGAAGAAAAACTCCAGCAGTTGCCAGCAATACCCCAGGAGCCGCAAGCAAGAGGTATTTTTGAGAATCCTGTCTTCACAAATTCCGGGGACATTGCCCTCCCAATGATGTTGGGTTTCAAGTCCCATCATCCATGATGAGCACTGGCCATGTTGGCTGGGGCTTAGGGGAGTCCCGCCGCGCCACACACACACACCCAGTCAGGACCACAGTCCAGTGCGCCTTTGTGGGGAGATGCTAGTCTTGCCAGGGTCGCCTTCATGGACAGAAGTCTTGGCAGGGGTGGCATTTCTCCCCTGTGCAGGAGACCAGAGGCCAGTAGCAGACTGTGCATGTGTCCTCTGAAGGGCATGGAGGCATCAGTGCTCTGGTCAGCACAAAGTTTTGCTGCCTCTCTGTGGCCCAGATTTCCTGCCTTCCTTGCCAAAAAGAATGAAAATATGTCATAATGAAAATAAAACATATGGTTGCACATACCAGGCACCAATTATAACCAGCACCAAAGCTTATTTGTTGATTCGACCATCCAGGTCATTTCAAGCAAAAAGGAAATAAAAATGTTCTGTGCATATTGTGCAGAATATGGATAAATACACTGTTAAAACACAGTGATAACCAATCTATACATATAGACATTAATATGCAGGCCTATGCAAATGAGTTTCTATATTACATTACCATCAGACCACCATATTGTCTCTGATGACTGTTCATCTCAGTTTTGGGACTGCAACCATGAATCTTGGAATGTGGTGTGTCACAAACCTATTGGAACCAGACAGCAAATATGTCATCTTCACTCAATCATCCACATCAGGCATCCCTCACAATAGTTCACAAATATACTTACCTCTTGGTTCAGAATACATAAAGCAGTATATTACATAATGGTAGGGGCTTTCTATTCCTTTTGTGCCACATGTTCAGGATTGCTTTTCTGCTGCAGTTTTGCTGTAGCATCCCTCTATATACTCTGAGGGCTTAGTCTGAAAACACAGAGCCACAAATGCTTTCCTAAGTGATTCGATTGGTAAATCATAAAGATAGTGTTCAAAACCATGTTTTACTTTAATTAAATATAACTGTGGGGAGAACAATGATTTCTGGATTGTCTGCATATCCTGTTGGGCATTAAAAATGTTCATATTTTCCTTTATATGCTTTTGGATCTGCTGTAAGGAACAGTTCTTAAGAGCCTGGGGATTATATCAAAAGCTATCATTTGCTGTTTGCAGTTTGTCTCCCAAGAAATCTGCCCTTGTAATTTTTGTTGTTCCATAAAACATGTTGTTACGGAATTCTGCAGTCTTCCATATTACAAAGTTTAACATAATAAATACCCATGCTAAATTGGGAATGCTAAAGTAGGGAGTCAAGAGATAAAAGGAACAACTGGCAAGTTTGGCCTTGGAGTTCAAAACGAAGCAGGGCAAAGGCTAATAGAGTTCTGTCAAGAGAACAAGCTGGTCATCACAAACACTCTTTTCCAACAACACAAGAGACGACTCTACACATGGACATCACCAGATGGGCAACATCGAAATCAGATTGATTATATTCTCTGCAGCCAAAGATGGAGAAGCTCTATACAGTCAGCAAAAACAAGACCTGGAGCTGACTGTGGCTCAGACCATCAGCTTCTTATAGCAAAATTCCAGCTTAAACTGAAGAAAGTAGGAAAAACCACTGGGCCAGTAAGATACAATCTAAATCAAATCCCTTATGAATACACAGTGGAAGTGAGGAACAGGTTTAAGGATTTAGATTTGGTGGATAGAGTGCCTGAAGAACTATGGATGGAGGCTCGTAACATTATACAGGAGGCAGCAACGAAAAACCATCCCAATGAAAAGGAAATGCAAGAAAGCAAAGTGGCTGTCCAATGAGGCCTTACAAATAGCGGGGGAGAGAAGGCAAGCAAAATGCGAGGGAGATAGTGAAAGATACAGGAAACTGAATGCAGATTTCCAAAAAATAGCAAGGAGAGACAAGAGGGCCTTCTTAAACGAGCAATGCAAAGAAATAGAGGAAAACAACAGAATGGGAAAAACCAGAGATCTGTTCAAGAAAATTGGAGATATGAAAGGAACATTTCGTCCAAAGATTACCATAATAAAGGACAAAAGTGGAAAGGACCTAACAGAAGCAGAAGACATCAAGAAGAGGTGGCAAGAATACACAGAGGAATTATACCAGAAAGATATGGAGGTCTCGTACACCCCAGGTAGTGTGGTTGCTGACCTTGAGCCAGACATCCTGGAGAGTGAAGTCAAATGGGCCTTAGAAAGCACTGCTAATAACAAGGCCAGTGGAAGTGATGATATTCCAGCTGAACTATTTAAAATTTTAAAGGATGATGCTGTTAAGGTGCTACACTCAATATGCCAGCAAGTTTGGAAAACTCAGCAGTGGCCAGAGGACTGGAGAAGATCAGTCTACATCCCAATCCCAAAGAAGGGCAGTGCCAAAGAATGCTCCAACTACCGCACAATTGCACTCATTTCACACGCTAGCAAGGTTATGCTTAAAATTCTACAAGGCAGGCTTAAGCAGTATGTGGACCGAGAACTCCCAGAAGTGCAAGCTGGATTTCGAAGGGGCAGAGGAACCAGAGACCAAATTGCAAACATGCGCTGGATTATGGAGAAAGCTAGAGAGTTCCAGAAAAACATCTACTTCTGCTTCATTGACTACGCAAAAGCATTTGACTGTGTCGACCACAGCAAACTATGGCAAGTTCTTAAAGAAATGGGAGTGCCGGATCACCTCATTTGTCTCCTGAGAAATCTCTATGTGGGACAAGAAGCTACAGTTAGAACTGGATATGGAACAACTGATTGGTTCAAAATTGGGAAAGGAGTACGACAAGGCTGTATATTGTCTCCCTGCTTATTTAACTTATATGCAGAATTCATCATGCGAAAGGCTGGACTGGATGAATCCCAAGCCGGAATTAAGATTGCCGGAAGAAATATCAACAACCTCAGATATGCTGATGACACAACCTTGATGGCAGAAAGTGAGGAGGAATTAAAGAACCTTTTAATGAGGGTGAAAGAGGAGAGCGCAAAATATGGTCTGAAGCTCAACATCAAAAAAACTAAGATCATGGCCACTGGTCCCATCACCTCCTGGCAAATAGAAGGGGAAGAAATGGAGGCAGTGAGAGATTTTACTTTCTTGGGTTCCATGATCACTGCAGATGGTGACAGCAGTCACGAAATTAAAAGACGCCTGCTTCTTGGGAGGAAAGCAATGACAAACCTAGACAGCATCTTAAAAAGCAGAGACATCACCTTGCCGACAAAGGTCCATATAGTTAAAGCTATGGTTTTCCCAGTAGTATATGGAAGTGAGAGCTGGACCATAAAGAAGGCTGATCACTGAAGAATTGATGCTTTTGAATTATGGTGCTGGAGGAGACTCTTGAGAGTCCCATGGACTGCAAAAAGATCATATCCTTAAAGAAATCAGCCCTGAGTGCTCACTGGAAGGACAGATCCTGAAGTTGAGGCTCCAGTACTTTGGCCACCTCATGAGAAGAGAAGACTCCCTAGAAAAGACCCTGATGTTGGGAAAGATGGAGGGCACAAGGAGAAGGGGACGACAGAGGATGAGATGGTTGGACAGTGTTCTCGAAGCGACTAGCATGAGTTTGGCCAAACTGTGGGAGGCAGTGGAAGGATAGGCGTGCCTGGCGTGCTCTGGTCCATGGGGTCACAAAGAGTCAGACACGACTGAACGACTGAACCACAACAACAACATACCCATATTTTTCCGTGTATAAGACGTCCCCATGTATAAGACGTATTTTGGGGGACTCCAAATTAAGAAAACACCCCTCAGCACTACCTGTGTATAAGACGAGCCCCAATTTTAAACCTAATTTTTTTTAGTAAAAAACAACAACCCCTAGTCTTATTCATGGAAAAATACAGTAAATAAGACTATAAACATTTCACAGTGTGCTGGCATTGTTCCTGTTTCTGCTCTAATACGACCTGCTGGAGGGTATGGGAGCAGACTGATTAGTCTTCTTAGAAATTTATTTTGAGTAATTTCCAATTGACTTCTCTTAGTCAACCCTCAAACTTCTCCCCCATAATTTTTATTTTTTATTATTATTAAAGATTTTCCTCATTTACAAAAGCACATGTATTGTCTCTTTCTTCAGGCTGTGTTTTCTACAGATCAGTTGCATTTGTTGTGAGACATTGGTGTTACATGCAGTATAAGGTAGGGAAGAAAAGAGGGGGTGGTAAAGTTTATGAAGCCACTGGGGGGGATTATCAGGGGGTTTGGGCTGGGTGTTCATCAGTATGCGGATAATACCCAGCACTACCTCTCTTTCAAATCAGAACCAGTGAAGGTGGTGAAGGTCCTGTCTGAGTGTCTGGAGGTGGTTGGAAGATGGAGATTGAGGTTGAATCCTGACAAGACAGAAGTATACTGTTCTTGGGGGACAGGGGGCGGGCAGGTCCTGAATGGGGTAACTGTGCCCCTGAAGGACCAGGTGCGCAGCCTGGGAGTCATTTTGGACTCACAGCTGTCCATGGAGGCACAGGTCAATTCTGTGTCCAGGGCAGCTGTTTATCAGCTCCATCTGGTACGCAGGCTGAGACCCTACTGCCCACGGACTGTCTCACCAGAGTGGTGCATGCTCTAGTTATCTCTCGCTTGGACTACTGCAATGCGCTCTATGTGGGGCTACCTTTGAAGGTGACCCGGAAACTACAACTAATCCAGAATATGGCAGCTAGACTAGTGACTGGGGTGGCCACCAAGACCACATAACTCCGGTCTTGAAAGACCTACATGTGCTCCCAGTACATTTCCGAGCACAATTCAAGGTATTGGTGCTGACCTTTAAAGACCTAAACACCCTTGGTCCAGTATACCTGAAGAAGCATCTCCACCCCGATCGTTCTGCCGGACACTGAGGTCCAGTGCTGAGGGCCTTCTGGTGGTTCCCTCGCTGCAAGAAGCCAAGTTACAGGGAACCAGGCAGAGGGCCTTCTTGGTAGTGGCACCGCCCTGTGGAACGCCCTCCCACCAGATGTCAAAGAGAAAAACAACTACCAGACTTTTAGAAGACATCTGAAGGCAGCCCTGTTTAGGGAAGCTTTTAATGTTTAATATATTATTGTATTTTAATATTCTGTTGGAAGCCACCCAGAGTGGCTGGGGAAACCCAGCCAGATGGGCGGGGTATAAATAAATAATAATAATAAAATAATAATAATAATAATAATAATTATTATTATTATTATTATTATTATTTATTCACTTTGAGTTTTAAGTTTGGGATCATGGTTTTTAGCAGTATACAATGAGTTCTGTTGGTTCCCCCCTCTGCTTTCTAAGGGAAGTTGTGGAAATGTATGTTGCACCATCTACTGCGGTCTTCAAGGTCTGCTAGTTGGATTTTCATTTCCATGCTTTCCCTTTCTTGACAGCTTTCCATGTCAGCTAATTTATTTTTCATATATGTGTTTTTCTCTTGGAGTTGTTCTATTTCTCTTATTTGCATCTGGTTTTCCTTTGCTAGAGTGAAGATGGTGCCAGTGAGGGTCTCCACTTCAGAGGCCAGGTCGCTGATTATTGTCATCAGGGGAATAACTGTGTTCTTCAGTAGTTATGCTATTTTCAATTCCATTTCCCTCAGGTCCCGTTTGGTTGTTGGACTGTTGTCATCCATCGTGTGTGTGTGTGTGTGTGTGTGTGTGGTGTGTGTGTGTGTGTGTGTGGCGTTCTTTTTGTCATTCATTGTCTCCCTGGTTGGTGCCATCTCAATTGTCTTGGTGGTCTTGCTTTGGGATGTGTGCTGTGTTCTTTTAGAGTAGCCGTGTTGTGGTTTGGTATTTAGGTGGTGGTGGTTTGTGGGTGTTGTGGAGTTTTAGGGTTATACAGGTGATATTGATTGGTGGCTTTTTTCAGAGCATCAGGGTAATTCAGCCATTCTTGTCTTGTCTGGGCTCTGATTTAGTGACTTCTCTTGGGTCACCATGTTTGTCTCAGTGGTGTTGGCGGAGCGAGGGGCTGACAGACAGACAGATAGACAAATGTACAGGTGACACAAAGGACTAACAGGCAGACATGTAACTGATAAGTGGGGATGGGCCAAGGGGAGGGGTGATGGGAGGTTGTATGTCTAAATTTACTTGCACACACACCTGCACACACATTCATACACACAGATGAGGGGTGCGATCATGTTAAGGTGGGGTTGGGAGTTCGCAGATAAAAGTTAAAAGTTAAAAATGGAATTATATTTAAAAATCAAAAGTCACTGTAGTGATTCAAGTTATAGTGTGAGATAAAAGACAAGATGGAAAAGAAAAGGGAAAGAGAAATAAAAGAGAGAGAAGAAGAAAGAAAAAGAAAAAAGAAAAATAGCCTATTGAAAATGTTTTGTTTGTTTGTTCAGAAATGAGAAGGAAAAGAAAAAACCATACTAGTAAGTAAATAGAAAAAAGGGGGGTAGGTGGGGATGGAAAAGTAGATGCTAAAAAAGAATTATAGTTTTAAATAAATAATCAAAATTGAGGTGAGTTGAGCTGGTGAAGTCTAAAAGATAAAAGGTGATGAAAAGAAAAAAGTAAGAAGTAAAGTAAAGTAAAATTTAGTTATAATGGTGATGAACAGGCAGGAGGGGTGTGTGTGTGTGTGTGTGTGTCTATATACAGGGGTCAGCATACTTTTTCAGCAGGGGGCTGGTCCACTGTCCCTCAGACCTTGTGGGGGCCGGACTATATTTTGAAAAAATAATGAACAAATTCCTATGCCCCACAAATAACCCAGAGATGCATTTTAAATAAAAGGACACATTCTACTCATGTAAAAACACGCTGATTCCCGGACCATCCGTGGCCGGATTGAGAAGGCATTAGTTTGCCTACCCATATATGGGTAGGCAAACTAAGGCCTTCTCAATATATTAATGAGAATTTTTTTTAAAAAAACAGACTAAATGGGTAATAATAATAATAATAATGATGAAAATGTTTAAATGAAAAAGAAGTGAATAAAAATGGATGAATAAGGAGTAATAATTGTATTAATAAAAAAGGGAGGGTTGTGTGTAAAACTAAAAAAGAAGGGGGAGGGAGGGAGGGAGAGAGAGAGAGAAGGGAACAAGAAAAAGGGGGCAGTTTTAATTCTCTGTGGACCTCCAGGGCTTGGTGTTGGGTCCCTAGATCAGGGCTGAGGTGGCGGTTCCAGGAAATGGGCTCCAATGGTTCAGGCCGCCTACTTGGGTCCTTCAAAGGGTTTTAAAATATTGATAAGAAATGGACTGAAAATAAAATAAAACAAAACATGTGTTGTTGTTTTTTTTGCTGTTCCCCCCACCCTGCACTAGCAGAGGAGGGCCCACACCACGTTTTTCTTTCCCCTGGCTGGTTCCCTGTGTGCGGTTCCTCTACTCTTTTGCTCCAGCTGCTGATGATATTGGCTTGGGGTCGGACCTGGGCTGGGTGGTGCGTTCCTTCACGGCTTCCCTGTCTCTCGCCTCCTATCATTCTTCTTCTTCTCCACACATTAACCGTGGATGTGCCTTACCAATACAGTTGTACCTCGCATCCCAGAAGTGACTGTTCCAGTTTGCAAACTATTTTTGGAAGCCAAACATCCGACGGAGCTTCCACAGCCAATCAGAAGTCATGCCTTGGTTTCTGAATGTTTTGGAACTCGAACAGACTTCTGGAATGGATTCCGTTTGACTTCTGAGTTACCACTGTATATGTTCTCAGAGCAGGGGCAATCCCAATAGGATCCCCGCCTTTAGTTCTGGCAAAGCTAAGAATTGCTTGTGCAGATCTTGATGCCTTCAAGACCGAGGCTGTCATCTGATGTGACCAAGTACTCCTTTCAGAGAACCCAATCCTCAAATAATTTTAATGCCTCACTTGTTCAACTGATTGTCCATTTAGAAGCCATTTATGCTTCATGGGCTGTGCCCCCAATACAACGGCTTTTGTTTTGGAACAATTTGTATTCAAATCTTTGTTATGACACTGTCTGCCAAAGTTCTTTAGTAATCGCCTCATACCCACTTGCATTTGTGCTAACAACAGCGTATCATTGGCATGTAGCAAAATGGATACATCATGGGATGAAACTGAAACAGGAGAAAAATCTGACCATTTTGGTTCCTTTATTACATCATTTACATAAATGTTAAAAAGCAAAAAAATTAAAAGAATTTTAAAATATTTAAAATGATTTAGGAATTAAAAGGTTAACTTTTAAAAAATGCATTTTAAAAGTTTTAAAAGCCTGTATGTGTAACTGATGATGATGTTGGGGGGTGGCGGCAGGTGTGGTTGTAAGACTCCCTTAAAACTGATTTACAATGCTGGCTCTTGGGGATTGAAAGGCCTTTTGTTGTTCAGTCATATCCAACTCTTTGTGACCCCATGGACCAAAGCATGCCAGGCACCCCTATCCTCCACTGCCTCCCGCAGTTTGGCCAAACTCATGCCAGTCGCTTCGAGAACACTGTCCAACCATCTCATCCTCTGTCGTCCCCTTCTCCTTGTGCCCTCCATCTTTCCCAACATCAGGGTCTTTTCTAGGGAGTCTTCTCTTCTCATGAGGTGGCCAAAGTACTGGAGCCTCAACTTCAGGATCTGTCCTTCCAGTGAGCACTCAGGGCTGATTTCTTTAAGGATGATCTTTTTGCAGTCCATGGGACTCTCAAGATCTCCAGCAGGGGCGTTCCTAGCCCCTTGGCTGCCCGGGGCGGGAAGCCAAGAGGCACCCCTGGGGGGCGGGGCATCGCGGCGCGTGCGTGCGTCATGACGTCATGACGCACGCACGCGCGGCGACGCCCCGCCCCCGGGGTATGCCGGGCGGGGGCTTGGGGGCCTCGGCGGGCTGCAAAGAGCCCCGAAGCCGCAGCCTGGCGCCTCTTTGCGCTACGGCAGCGGCTTCGGGGCTCTTTGCAGCCCACCGAGGCTCCGGAAGCGGCGGCCCGGCATCCCCGGGGGCGGGGCATCGCTGCGTGTGCGTCATGACGCACGCGCGGCGACGCCCCGCCCCCGGGGATGCCGGGCCGCCGCTTCCGGAGCCTCGTCCGTGTGCGGTGCTGCTGCTCCCGGGGTGACGGAGGGAGCGGCGGCGCGTGGGAGTGGTGGGAGGGGCCGCCGCTTGTCACCCCACGCGCCGCCGCTCCCTCCGTCACCCCGGGAGCAGCAGCACCGCACACACCCGCCTAGGGGCGGCACGAGGGGCGGCCCGCCCCCACCGCCCCCACCCTACGACGCCCCTGCCTAGCACCATAATTCAAAAGCATCAATTCTTCGGCGATCAGCCTTCTTTATGGTCCAGCTCTCACTTCCGTACATTACTACTGGGAAAACCATAGCTTTAACTATACGGACCTTTGTCGGCAAGGTGATGTCTCTGCTTTTTAAGATGCTGTCTAGGTTTGTCATTGCTTTCCTCCCAAGAAGCAGGCGTCTTTTAATTTCGTGACTGCTGTCACCATCTGCAGTGATCATGGAGCCCAAGAAAGTAAAATCTCACTGCCTCCATTTCTTCCCCTTCTATTTCTTTTGAACCAATCAGTTGTTCCATATCCAGTTCTAACTGTAGCTTCTTGTCCCACATAGAGATTTCTCAGGAGACAGATGAGGTGATCAGGCACTCCCATTTCTTTAAGAACTTGCCATAGTTTGCTGTGGTCGACACAGTCAAATGCTTTTGCGTAGTCAATGAAGCAGAAGTAGATGTTTTTCTGGAACTCTCTAGCTTTCTCCATAATCCAGCGCATGTTTGCAATTTGGTCTCTGGTTCCTCTGCCCCTTCGAAATCCAGCTTGCACTTCTGGGAGTTCTCGGTCCACATACTGCTTAAGCCTGCCTTGTAGAATTTTAAGCATAACCTTGCTAGCATGTGAAATGAGTGCAATTGTGCGGTAGTTGGAGCATTCTTTGGCACTGCCCTTCTTTGGGATTGGGATGTAGACTGATCTTCTCCAGTCCTCTGGCCACTGCTGAGTTTTCCAAACTTGCTGGCATATTGAGTGTAGCACCTTAACAGCATCATCCTTTAAAATTTTAAATAATTCAGCTGGAATATCATCACTTCCACTGGCCTTGTTATTAGCAGTGCTTTCTAAGGCCCATTTGACTTCACTCTCCAGGATGTCTGGCTCAAGGTCAGCAACCACACTACCTAGGGTGTACGAGACCTCCATATCTTTCTGGTATAATTCCTCTGTGTATTCTTGCCACCTCTTCTTGATGTCTTCTGCTTCTGTTAGGTCCTTCCCACTTTTGTCCTTTATTATGGTAATCTTTGGATGAAAGGCCTTACCCCAAATTAAAGAAAAACAACAAACAACCCCAGTCTAACAATTAAAAAACAGCCTGTGGAGCTCAGATGAACAAGTCCCACTTTGGTGCCAACTTGACCGGAATGACATGCACAGATGCTCCCTTCTTTTCCTGAGTAATAGCAGCTCTTTTGGCTGAGGTGTGGCATGCATGCTTGCCTTGAGAATTCGGGGATGGCCACTTCCAATCTACCAGGGCGCCTTTTCTCTGCTGGAGGAACAGCTTGCACCAGCAGAGGGAGGCAGCACTCCACAGATAAAAACTCTGTCATACAAGCAGTCCTCTACAGCTGAAAAACATGCGGTATCCTAGCACTGCATGATAGAGGGGGAAACTGCTTTGGCTGGGAGGGGGCTGGAAGTGACCAGATTCCAGATGAGGGGAAGAATAAAGCTCTAGGCTTTAGTTTTATGTTGGAATGGAGATGTAAAATAACTTCTTTTGTATTAAGTTGAGGCCGTGAGATCCATAGTCAGAAACATGACAATCAATGGGGATCATCCAAGCTTTGCTGTAATATCTGCTGAGGTAAGCCCAGAAGAGTCGTTGAACTTTTGGGGGGAATCGCAAAAAGAATGGACCTCTTTGAGCTTTTTTATAGTAAAATCGCCAAAACCAGCACTGCTGACATGGGTTGACATACGTCTGGATTTTTCTGAACGTTTTTTCAATTTTGCCAGTGTGGTGTAGTGGTTAAGAGTGGTAGACTTGTAATCTGGGGAACCGGGTTGGCGTCTCCGCTCCTCCACATGCACCTGCTGGGTGACCTTGGGCTAGTCACACTTCTCTGAAGTCTCTCAGCCCCACTCACCTCACAGAGTGTTTGTTGTGGGGGAGGAAGGGAAAGGAGAATGTGAGCCGCTTTGAGCCTCCTTCGGGTAGTGAAAAGCGGGATATCAAATCTAAACTCTTCTTCTTCTTCTTCTGCCCAGACCATAGCTGTCAACTTTCCCCTTTTCTTGCGAGGAATCCTATTCAGAATAAGGTAATTTCCCATTAAAAAAGGGGGAAAGTTGACAGCTATGGCCCAGACACTGCTTCCGACAGCAGTACTCCATGTATGCCTGGGAAATTCTGGACATATGGCAACCTTAGGTGGGTGGCAGGTTAACTTAATTTGGTTGGATCATTTAAATTGCCAGAAAGGGGTCAATTTAAAACAGTAGCTGTCTAGTTCGCATAGTTCTTGAACAAGCATGCATGGAAAAATGGCTTCTATAATAGCTGAAATGTGCTTCATTTGCAACTAAGTAGAGCCTCTTTGCTAATGCAGAGCACAATCCAAAGCTTCAGGAAATGCCATTTATAAACCCGTAATCCAGAGCATCCTTTTCCCAGACTCCTCTAAAGTACCACCGCTGTAACACCAGCACTTGGCCTTCTGGCACCTGCAGGCAAAGGAAAGAGCTCTCTGGGTGCTGCCTGTGATGCCTTTAGCACCCTGGGGTGGAGCTCCTTCTCAGCAATAGCACTGTCTCATCATTCCCAGCTTTTTCAACCAGTGCCTCTGGTAAATGTCTGGAGTAAATGTCTACCAGGAAGTGTCTGTCCTCTCCAGGACGTTGAAATACTGAAGAAGGTGCTTGATGGCCTTAAGACAGGGGCGAAAGCAGTATTTAAGCATGCTCAAGTATTTCTGATGAAGGTCCAGGAGCTTGAAGAAAAACTCCAGCAGTTGCCAGCAATACCCCAGGAACCACAAGCAAGAGGTATTTTTGAGAATCCTGTCTTCACAAATTCCGGGGACATTGCCCTCCCAATGATGTTGGGTTTCAAGTCCCATCATCCATGATGAGCACTGGCCATGTTGGCTGGGGCTTAGGGGAGTCCCACCACAGTCTGGAGCACAGTTCAGTGCGCATTTGTGGGGAGCTGGTAGCCATGCCAGGGTCACCTTCGCTGAGTGGAAGGGGTGGCATCCTCCCCCCTAGGAGGTTAGAGACCAGTAACAGACTGTGCATATGCCTCTGAAGGGCACAAAGGTTTGCTGCCTCCTTGTGGCCCCAGATTTCCTGTCTTCCTTGTGTGTCCATTTTTTGCCATAAAAAAATGAAAGTACAACATAATGGAAACATACCTGTTGTGTATTAAGCAATAACACAGTCAAGATGTTTAATATAGTGTATTGTGTGTATTACAGACCTTATTTGAATGTACAAGTTACAGCGGGAACAGCAATCATTTGCTGATTCAGGGAGCAGGATTTGGATCCTCTGCTGGATTGGTTTCCTCTGGAGGGAAGACATGCCATTGGTTCCCGCCAAAATGTATCTTCTCCCTACTAGAGGCCTGTTAATATATAAACCCCTGTTTTCTCCATTCCTCCCAGTTCTTCCCTGTTCCTGAAATAAAGAGATGTTGTACCTGACTCTTGCCTCCAGTTAATGACGACACTACAATACCCTCCAACATTTCTCCAATGAAAATAGGGACATCCTAAGGAAAAGTGGGACATTCTGGAATCTAACTGGAAACTGGGACGGCTTTTCTAAATCAGGGACATTCCTGGGAAATAGGACACTTGGAGGGTCTGTGAAAATACGGTTTATTGTTGTACATGCCATATACCAATTTTAACCAGTGGTTCTTTGGCTTTTCCCTCAGCTATTCTTTCACTTGAGGAACAGGAGGAAGAAGAGGAGGAGGAGGAAGAAGAGGAGGAGGAAGAGGAGGAGGAGGAAGAGAGGAGGAGGAGGAGGAAGAAGGAGGAGGAGGAGGAGGAGGAGGAGGAAGAAGAAGAAGAAGAAGAAGAAGAAGAAGAAGAAGAAGAAGAAGAAGAAGAAGAAGAAGAAGAAGAGGAGGAGGAGGAGGAGCCCCCAAAGAAGAAAAATAAAGAAAACTGAAGGATATATATTTTCATATATATTTCTCTTATATATATGATTAAGAAGGCACCTTCTGTGCCACTTTTAAACACCTGCTGGTTATTCCACCAGGCCTATGTAGGCACACCTCCCACAATGGTATATGGGTGTGTCTTTAACTTATACATTTTGTCATTCAGTGATATACTCCTTTATTAATAAATAAAATTGTTAATTAAATATGTTGAGAGTGCTTCTGTTGTGACCCCCCCCCCGACCCCAGCTGAAAGCAACACTATAAAGCAGGTGTGGGGAACCTCTGGCCCTCCAAATGTTGTGGATCTGTAGCTCCCCCACCTCTGGCCTTCAGCAGTGTTCCTGGAGCTGTTGGGAGTTGCAGTTCAGCACCATTTGGGTTTGTGCCTTGGGTTTCTGACGCTGTGATAGAAACCCACAATGGAGATGATGCAGCCAAGGAGTATGCACAGACTGCTTTGCATTACGGTCAGGGGCATAGCAAGGGGGGCGGGGGGGGGCCAGGCAGCGCTCTGCTAGGGGTGACACTTTGGGTGGTGGCACCGCCCCCTGGGCTTTTTTAAAATTAAAAAAAATAGGCTATTTTCGGCACTGCCGGGGTGGAGCCGCAGGGGCGGCCAGCGAGGAGGGGTGTCACCTGGCTGCCCCTGCGCTCCGCCCGGCAGCGCCGAAAATAGTCCCCCCTTCCAGCGGCGGAGCTCGGCATGGAGGCAAGGGGCGGGCCAGCGAGGTGGGGTGCCACCCCCTCCTCGCTGGCCCGCCCCTTGCCTCTATGCCGAGCTCCGCTGCTGGCTGGCTTGCAGAGCCGGGGCATGGAGAGGGGTGGGCCAGCGTGGAGGGGTGACACCCCCTCCATGCTGGCCCATCCCTCTCCCTGCCCCGACTTGCGCTCTGCCAAGGGAGCCCAGAGACTCCCGAATCCGCCGCCCAGCACCCCTTCGGGACTTTCCCGAAGCCACCACCCAGCACACGGGGGGCGGGGCGTCGCGTGCGTCATGATGTCATGACGCACGCACGTGCCGCGATGCCCCGCCCCCAGGGGTGCCTCTTGGCTTCCTGCCCCGGGTGGCCAAGAGGCTAGAAACGCCCCTGATTACAGTGCAGAACATGTCTGGGTTCACTGGGATTAGAGATGGCAACAGTGGCCAACCCATTTTTCCCCAGCCAAAGGGCTCCCCTTCCTCCCATCTGGGGCTAGTGTGTCAGTGATGGCTGTGGCCACTGCCAACTCCCACAAACACCTCACATGCACACATCAGAGCACCACAGTGACCAGCCGGCAACCCGCCTCCTGTCAATTCCTCAGCAAAGGACAAGGGTCTGGGGGGGACACTTTCCTCCCCATCACAGTGCTGGGGTGGGCAGAGTGCTTGAAACCTCTTTGCTCAGCCCAGTGCTGAGATGGGGAGGAAAACCGCAACCGCTCTGCTCTTCAGATGAGAGGCAATAGGACTTGCTGTTACCTATGAGATACTCAAGGCCACTGTCGTCCACCTCCTTCTTCCAAAATTCCTGGATCTGGGCAGTGCAAGGATTCTTCCATGAATCATTCTTTTAATTTCCCCAGGCAGTTTCAGTTTTTGATTGACTCACAGTCCTGGGAATGTTGAACCTTCCCCTTGTTCCTGTGCTGTTACATAAACTGCCGTTCAGTAGTTGATGGGGGAAGTTTCTCTAGGGTGTCTCAGTCCAACCATCTGCCAGTTTCCAACACATTCCCATCTAATTGGGGGGTTGGGGGTTGGGAATGTGCCAAAAAATACTTCCTAAAGCCTTTGGCCGCAGAATGGGGCTTCCTAAACATTTCTTGAGCTGTATATATGCTGCTGAGGTCTTCCAGGTTTCACTGAAGGTGAGGAGCCAGCCTGCCTTCTCCTGGTGAGAGGCTCAGAATCTTTGCTTTCAAAGAACCAATAAATGTCATCATTCACGAGGAAATACTCGAAATAAATGCAAGTCCTTTTCAAAGGAGTTAGGATCGCTGCACATATGCTCTCTTTGCTCTGCTCATAAATTCTGGTAAAATATTGTGGTGGCACATCAGCACAATCTGTTTCTTTTTCACTGCACTTGAGAGCAGTCAGCTAATGTAGGGGTACAGGACAGGCCACAGGGCACCCACAGCTCAACCCCCCCCCACCTCAGCATCTGCCTCACTCTGGCTCATCACAAGGCCAGCCGTGCTTGGGAATATACCGGTAAGTGGGAGAAGGCCAATGCACATAGGTCCTGCTTATGGGCTTGTTGTGAGCCTCTGCTGGGCAACTATGGGGAACAAGGTGCTGGACTAGATAATCCATTGGTCTAATCCAGAAGGACTATTATTACATCCTGGGCGGAAATGGATTGGAGTCAACTCCAACTTGCAAAAATCCCTGGAACACCAAAACTTGCAGACTCCCAAACTAGCAGAAGCTGTCTGAGCAAATGAGCTATTGCTTCACTTCTTTAAAAAACCAAAAACAAACCCCTTTTGCCAAGATTGGCGACCACTTCTAGTAGCAAACAGAACAAATTAAAGTTGCATTTTTGTGTGAGTAGGAAGGGTGTCATTTAGCTTTTGCTGATTTATGTCCTCGGCTTTTAGTCTCCACAATTGGCACAAACAGGGACGGAAATCTGCTTCAGTTCAAAGGGAGGTATGGTTTGCAGGCAAGGTGACACAGCCAGTTATGTGTCTGCAAAAAGGGAAGGGAGGGAGGGAGGAGGAGGAGGTCAAGAGGGAGGAAAGAGCTCTCCACCTCAGCTCAGAATTATTTTGGAAGAGAGGATGAGAAAAGAGGAAATCTTTCTTCCCTTTCTTTTCTCTCCCCCCCCCTTTTCTCTTTTTTAAGAATATGCCAACTCACCCACAGAGGCAGAATAGGAAGCCAACCCTCCAGGACTTGCTTCTCTGCTGTAAACATGGTTAAAATTGAGCTGCAGCTAGTAAGACCAAGCACTGGGTACCTCTCACAGAAAGCAAACGCTAAAATAGGGTCCAGTGCTTCTCTCCAGAATCTCTTTACAGGATTGTAGCTTCACATGACTCCTAATAGCAAATTCATCTGGGAAGACCTTATAGATGGTAGCCAAACACATAGAAAACATATTTGGGGGTGGGGAATAAAAGTCCGCTGCTCCACAAACCTTAAAAAGCACCCTGTGGTCCCATCCACCAGGGCTGAGGGTGATGAAACAATTACTGAGACAACTAAAGTGCTGGTGGTGAAAAACCCATTCCAAATGAGACCAAACACAGGTTAGAGCTCAACATAGAGCCTACCAAGTGGCGACAGTGACGGAGGAGGACCGAGGAGGACCATTGTTGCTGGATCTGTTGGTGAAAACAGTACCAGGAGACTCCTTCAGGTGCTTCATAATCTAACAGAACCACCTTTGCCATCAGGGTCTGATAAAGACTCCAAGATCTCCTGTAATGACTCCTGTAAAAAGTCCCCCCCCCATGTTAAATTGCTCAGGTTTAGAAAGAGGTAGACTCCACCATGGTAGCAGGGCCAGGGTGGGTGGGTGCCAGAGCTCTGCCTAGTCAGTGACATAGTATGGCATGCCAGTTCCCGGGACCACGTGGAAGAGGGGGTAGGAGGGAGGGAACCAGATGGAGTACGCATGTGCATTCAACTGCCTAATGGCATCCACATCACCCAGGGGATCACAGCTACAGAGATAAGAAAAGAAGAGTCATCCCATTGTCTGGAGAGGTCACTTACTTGTTCGCATGGACAAGCCATTGTCATCGCACCCCAGTGATGGAAGAGTGCGGCTGTATTGAGGCAGCACCAGGTGCTGAAATTTTGCACCTCTAACAATTTTGTGCCTGGGGCAACTGCCCCTGTTGCCTCTGAAGATGTGGACAAACTTGAACAAGTAAAACCTACCACCTGTCTCCTTGATCCTTGCCCATCCTAGCTCATAAAAGGGAACCAGGCATGGCTGAGCAATAGGCTCTGTGGGCTGGTGAATGCTTCCCTCTGTGAGGGAGTCTTCTCGGACCCCCTTTAAGAAGTGATTATTAAACTGCTTATTAAAAAGATATATTTGGACATGCCCATTATGTCCAATTATTGTCCTGTCTGAAACTTTCCATTCCTGGGCAAGGTGATTGAGCGGGTGGTCACTGAACAACTCCAGGCATGTCTGGAGGATAGAATATAGGTGTTTGGGGCAAAATCTCAGGATATACCATAAATAGGTCCAAATCGGAGTTGATGTTATTAGGAAATTTGTTTTTGTTCAACTGTTAAAACAATACCAATTTCATACTTGTACAGAAAATGTTAATTATCTAGGCAGATTAATACCATGAGATTTATCAGCAAAATATTCCCCTCAGCTCTTCCTCCTGAGCTACCTGATTAGGCTGCTTCTGTGGGAGAAGAGAGCTGTCACGTGCCTTGCCCTCCACCTTTTTAACAACCCAGCTGACCTCAGTGCATTTTGTCCTTTCCCTCAGGCAGCAAAATGTCTTAGTGGCCTTGGGCTGGTAGGAACACTGAGCATAAGTACTCGCCACATTGCAACTTTTTGTTTCAAAACCCACTTGTATAAATTAAAAAAGGAAAATAAGTGAATGCTTTTTTAAAAAATGATGTGCTGAGAACTTCTTTCTCTGATCAGTGAGTAAGTCCAAACAGCTGCCACACATCTGGGCTTAGGACTTCCAGAGTGGACGTGTGATTCCCAAGCTATTGTTTGGCATGCCGTATTTTGCATTTCAGAATTGGAGCACTCTTGCAGAGACTGTCCCTTTGTTCAGACACTCCTGATTTCAGGTTCAGGCCCTCCAGGTGTTTCTGGACTCCAGATTCTAAAATCCCAGATCATTGGTCATGATGGTGATGGTGATGGGCATTGGAGGCCAGCAAAATCTGGAGGGAGACAAATTCCCCCACCTCAGCTGTAGAAAAACAAGCTTTACTATCTTAAGGCAGGCTTTGAAATGTGGATCCAGCAACTCCAGAATTAAGGGGCAAACCAGCGATAGCTAACTCCATTTCAGGCTGAAGGCCACACTGATTCATGGTCAACATTCGGGGGGGGGGGTCACATGTCAAAGTAAGTGCCACTGAAGTGTGCAAGTGGGTGCAGGCTTTTTTTTTTTTAAGGACCACATTGTTTGGGGCTTGGTGGAGTCACGAAAAGCTTTGGACCTCACAGAATAACAGCAAGGGATCCTCAGGAGAGGTCAGTTATAAGAGTATTTCCCCCCCCCATATATGGGGTGGAGTGAGGGGGGGCAGGGCTTATAAAGTGAAGTTGATTCTCCACTGTGGGCACTGGAGGAGGAAGAGTGCAGGGGAGCGCACCACCTCCGGCAGTGTGATCCCGGCAGGATGCCATCGTAGCTGCCCCCCGCCCTCACTGGGTGCGCCATCCCCAGGTGCGCACCAGCCCCGCCCCACCTGCTCTCCGCCCCCCCATGCAGGAGCATGAAGCTCCGCCACTGACTGTGGGTTACTTTTGTTCAAAGCAAGATTCCTCTGGAGGGAGAGGATGTTGCAAAGTAAGTCAGAGGCAAAGCATCCAAAGGCCAGGTTCTATATCTGCACACATGATTTGCAGTGAGCCAAGGGCGGAATTGCTGCTGTTGTTTCATAGCCCGGAATAGCAGGTGTAGGCGAAAGGTCTAAAGTTAGACAACCAGGTCTTTGTCAAGGCATCCGCTGACCAGCAGGTCATAGAGAAGAGGAACGTCAGCATTTCAGCTCTGAGCCAAAAGTTTGGCTTTTGCTATTTTTTGACACCCTTGGTCATGAGCCAAGTGTGATTCTTGAACTCTGAATGCTGACTTTGCCAAATCCATACAGCCCTTTTCATCTCTCATGCTCAGGAAGTAGCAGCCACAGCTCAGGAGAGGATTTTTAATTTGATCCTTTTCCATGGGGTGGGGAAAACCCAACACTTTTAATCTTGTCTTATTTTTATGCAAATTGGGTGATCCTAAACAAGGAGAGTTATATCTGCACCCTCTCTTTAGCACAGATGGCCTGCAGGAGAATTTCCTGTCCTTAAAAGTAAAACTAAACTTTTTTGGCAGTGCAACTGCTGGGAAGGCATTGTCTGCCACATTTGCAGTTGAAGGCAGAGCTGGATGTTTTGGGGGGCGGGGCAGGAAGGTTCAGCAGAGGGCAACCAAAATTATCAAGGGGCTGGAGCAACTTCCAGAAGAGGAGAAGCTGAAACATTTGGGGCTTTCTAGTTTAGGGGAGAAATGAGTAACAGAGGACACAGTCAGGGGCACATGCATAGTATAGAGAAAGTGGAATGCGAGAAGTTTTTCATCCCTCCGTAATTCTAGAACCCAATGAGGCCATCCAATTGTGGGTTACTGGGTTGTTGTTGTTTTTATTTTGATTACAGCTGCACCTTGGAAGTAGAACAGAATCTGTTCCGGGAGTCTGTTCGACTTCCAAAATGTCCGAAAACCAAAACACAGCTTCTGATTAGTTGCAGGAAACTCCTGCAGCCGATTGGAAGCCACAGAAGCCCCATCAGGCATTTGGCTTCCGTTTTCTGCTTGGCAGGGGGTTGGACTGGATGGCCCTTGTTGCCTCTTCCAACTCTATGATTCTATGATTCTATACTTAACTTCCGGGTTTGTGACGTTCTGGAGCCAAAACGTTTGGGAACTAAGCTGTTTGAAAGCCAAGGTATGGCTGTATTTATTTTATGGTTTTATATTCTCATTTTACTCTGTGAACCTATACCCTGAGACCTGCGGGTATGGGGTGGTATATAAATTCAATAAATATTTAATAATTAAATAATATATTGAAGAGCAAGAAAAGAGGGCAGCCTGAGGCACTGCCAGCCCAAGCTGGGAAAAGAGGTGTGCAGGGTCACCATTGCCATGCCCCTTTCCCCAGCTCGGGCTGGCAGGGGTGGGCGGCAGAGCAGCCCACCCTGAGCCACCTGAGCCCGAGCCCCCAACAACCCCCCCCCAACCTGGACATTTCCTTTAAAATGTAAAAAATTGCCCAGATAGGCATGTTTGTCCCCATAAAGAGGACATGTCTGGGTTTCCCCAGACATATGGCAACCCTAAATTGTGGTGAAAGATGATCCTGAAAATACTGGCAAAGCCTTGTATGGTACAGCATGGAAAGGGGAACTAGAATTAAGGACTGAAGGGGCTGCATTAGTGAGGTTGTTAGAGCTGTTTAAATAAGCACTCTTAGACATTAAGTGTTAGGGGTCCTCCAAGATGGGTGTTTTATTGTGTGGGTATCCTACATGTTCCTGCTGCAATTTCAGCAGCAGTGGATTTATTCTGCTTTATTTGGTGCTGTGATGCTGCCCCAGTGATATCCTATTGTTGCATGCCAACACAGTCTCTGAGCAGTGCAAGATACCAGGGGTCCCAGGCACTTACCCAGGACTCAGTTTCCTTGGAGGCTCAGTGGAGACTATGGTGTCTTTATGATATACTGTATGGTTTATATCAACCTGAGCCTAAGATGGAGAGGCTCACAGCATTAACGCCCCAGAAGGCCTTCCTTCTTCCAGTTACAGCCTTTGAATCAAGAAGAAATCAAACATGGCTCTCTCTCTTTGACTTTCGCCAACTTCTAGCCCAGCTCTCTCACACAACTCTGACCTTTTCCTTTCTCATTACCAGCCAGGCGAGGGAGGAGGCCCACCCTCATTTGCCCTCTGGCACAGAGCAACCACAAGGTACATAGGTGGCAACTATGACCCTTGCTTGGTTAATTCAACAATGGAATCCTCCATTAGGTTTTAACCCTTGCAGACTAACTCCCAAACTCACAAGGCTGAGGGACTAGGCAAGATATCCTTACCTGCCAGAGCACTGCCTAACCTGTGAGCAGCACCTCTGCCTAACTAGGACACAGTTGTTTGTATTCAGGATAGATGAGAATTCAAAGAAGAGGAAATGTGCTTAAATATGATACTGACAATACCTTATAGCTTTGAAAGTGAAAGTAGAACCAGGACTGAAGATAGTTTGCTAGGGCTGCTGTAGAGCCACTTTTAGACAATTTGTTGAGTGCAGCCTAATCTCTGGGTGGTCTGTGCTCCCCCTAGGTTCAGTTTCCTTGGAGTGAAGTTCAGTGGAGACTGTGAGGTCTTTCAGATAGATGGTTTTATTTACACGTTTATATGCAACCTGAGCATAGGCTGGAGGGGCATGCAGCATTAATACTTCAACAGATCTTTTTAGGTTCCCATGCTATGAGCATAGCTGTCAACTTTCGGATTTCAAAATAAGGGATCAGCAGCCTCACCTATGATAGTCACGTGGCAGTGGTGGGCGGGGCCAGAAGCAAAAGTGGGCGGAGCCAATGGGAAAATATGCCGAGGCTCCACTCTGGGCGCAGCAGACCACGGCCACCAGGACCGGAGCGGAGAAGACGCCGAAGATCCTGCCTCACCCCAAGCCCCACATCCCTCCACTCCGGGCTCGCTTCCCGCCGCCGCAGCTGCCGCCGCAGCCGCATGCGGTTCCGGCTGCCCGAGAGCCGCCGAAGAAGAGGCGGAGCCGGCAACAGTCCCCTCGCCTGCCTCTCTCTCTCTCTCTCCTCCGACGCTCCCCCCGCCCACCCCTCCTGCCCAGCGCAGGATTTGGGGAGGGGAGAGGAGAGCAGGGCCCGCTCGATCCTCCTCATTCAGAGCTGAGGTAAATGTGTCTGCGTGTTTTCAGGAAGGGAGAGACTAGAAGGGCGCTGCTCAGACACTCCTCTTCACCAATCTCACTCGGGACTCCCGACTCCGTTTTGCCTGGCGGTGAGGCTTATCCGCTTTTTAAAAGCTGGCGAAGCTCCTGAGGAGAGCGAGCGAGCGAGAGGCAGCTGAGGAGAACTGCTCCCCCAGCACCCCCAGGAGGAGGAGGAGGAAGAAGAAAATACCGGCAGCGGCAGCGCCGCTCCCGCCTCAGCCGAGTCCCATGGAGCGCGTGGAGCCTGCGCGCAAAGAAAGAAGCAGGACGGAGCGAGGCTGCGAGTCCCTCCCCTCGGCGCTTACAAGTCCTCCTCCTCCTTTCCCCTCCTCCTCCTCCTCCTCCTCCCCCCTCCTCTGGCTGCTGCCTGTCTGCAGATAGTCTGGCTCTTAGTGACAGCAGGCAAAGAACGGGGGAGACGGGGAAGGAAGGGAATATACGGGAATATACGGGTTTTTGATTAACCCGGGATTGCAGCGGGAAACGCGTTAAAAAACGTGAGAATCCCGGGAAATACGTGATACTTGACAGCTATGGCTATGAGTTATGTCCAGCATAGAGCAAGACAAGTACCTGCGTCTCCACTCTCCAGCATCAGCCAACCCACCCCCACCCACCCCCCATCTGCTGTTCTTCGTCCTAGAATGATATGGCATCCAACCAGGTTAAGTGGGGAAAGGTCCCTTTGTCTCTATAACAACCTCTTCGGACATGTAAATGGAAGTACTTAACTGTAAGTGGCCAGCTAAGACCATTATCTTACAAAGAAGCTTGTCTGGTTCAACAGCATATTCTACTAGATTCTAAACATCACTGGATACAGAACCTCAGGCCTGGAAGGGACCCATGGATACAATCCAGACTGAACCCCCAAATTTATAACAATATGATTTCCACTATCCAAGAACGGGAAGTAGAGCATCGCTGTAGCAGGTGGAAAAGTGAAGATGAATGATGGATGGGGAAATAGAGACACGGCAGCTGTTCAGCATTCAGTCTCAGGCTGGTCCTTGGTACCAACATCCCGTTCATCCAGCACTCCCCCCACCCCAGAACAGGATGCTAATGCAACATGGCTGACTTTGTAACAACATGACCTCATGGAAAGGGAAGAAATGAGAAATGTTGTGGTTAAGGACAGGAAAGGATTTCTCCACCAAGGCTATTTCAAAACCAATTTTTAGGCACATTTAACTTTGTGTTCTATAGCTTTTAGCCCAATATTGATCAATGGGGAATGGAGGCTTATTTTGGGATGATTTGTGGTGCACAGCCCTGTCTTGTCTTGTGCTCTTGTGTGTGTGTATTTTTCAAGGGCTTTTTGCTTGTTCATCGGGATCCTTCAGAAGGAAGAGACAAAAGAGTAGTGGCATTTTAAGACAACATAACAAAAACTTATGCGGGCATAGCCTATTCCATCAGAAGCAGAAAGGAGACTGAGGATGTTGATTGATAGTTCATGATTGATAGTTCAAGGTATTGGTTGAGGCCAAGGCACCTGAAAAATCATATCACCCCTTATATACCCAATTGATCACTCTGCTCTGCAGATGATGGCTTCCTTGCGGGTACCATCTTATGGGGGGTCCCTTCTCTGCTGTCTTTTCAATGCCTACTTCCTCTTCCTCTTTCAATAATCCTTCTAAGTAGAGATTTTTGGTTGTTTAACTGTTGTGTGTTTGCTGCCCTGGACTCCTTTGGGAGGAAGGGTGGGATATAATGATACCGAGTTGTGCCTCCTGCCCATAACTGAAGGTTTTGTGGAGGCACCATAACCTCAGTGTGTGAGCATTGCATGCAGAAGGTCCCAGGTGCAGTCCCTTGCACCTGCAGTTAGAAGCTCAATGTAGGTAGGAGCTGATGTGAAAGGCTCTTCTCTGCCCAAGACCTTGGAGAGCTTCTGTCATTCAGGGTGGAAGTGGGCAATACTGGGCTAAATGGATCAATAAGGTTTAGGATCAGGGACTTAAATGAGCTACCTTCCCACTGCTCTTCACTTCCCTCTATAGCACAGGCAGAAACCGCCTTCTTGACTGTTGGACCACCTAGTGGTCTCATCTGCTCAATCATTTGGAGCCTGGATTTATGGGCTGATTCAGCTGCAATTCAACACCGAAACTCAGAGATGAACAGTCAGGTGGACTCTTTATTCAGAGAGACAAAACCCAACAGAGAAACTCCACAGTAAGGACTAGCTCCAGTTGTGTGGCCCTCCAGAATGTGGCCCTTAAGACTGAAAAAGATTTCCCAACTCCAAACTAGTGACTGCCATTGATGGCTCCAGCTGGATGCTGAAATCTCCCTCCAAGCTCCTTCTCAGATCCATGTTCCCTTTCAACAACTGGCTTTCTCCTGCAAGCCAAACAGTCCCCTCAGTACAAGGACCCATTGTTTATCCAGGTGCATTTTCAGCAGCCTCCCATGTGACTGCAAGTGATATCATTTTCCCATCCTCAAATTTTGCCCCACCCCCAGCAGCCTAAAATTCTCATCAGATTATATCTTCAAAGGAAAGAAGACATCTTCAGCTGAGCAAGACCTGGTATTTCCTCCTCTTCAGATAGCTCTGAATGTTCAGCTGAAGAGAAAAATGCCCACAGTCCTTTAAAAATTTCCAATGTATTCATAGGAACATCACCTGTCTTGGAAAAAAGGAAGGAACAAATGTCTCAAATGCAAGCCCTTTTATCTAGAATTGCTAACTCCATTTAATATCATTCATTACCCAGTGTTGTTGCACTGTATTCTGTGTTTCTCCATGCTTGATTTGTGGCGTTTTATTTTTCATTTTGGCAACAAAAGCCAACTGCCATTTCATCCTGCCCAGTGTGGACTGATAAAGTGTGGTTGGGGTGTTCTGGGGGTTCTGTACCTTGAACAATTAATTTCTTGTTTGCATGTTGAAATATACTCGGAGTCAAGTGTGAATTTCATGCTCTTTATTCAGCTCATAGTAGTGAGGAATGCAGTTTCCCCAAAACGTCTGCTTTATATACACTATTTACACAATGGGCCCCACGTGATTGGCTAATTCCGGATACTCCTGTATGCCAATCAGGTTGCGGATTCACTTCCACCTGGAGCTGGATTGGGTGGCTCCTGCGGACCAATCAGACTGCTGCATTCTGGATCCTATTGTTCTAGGACCAATCAGACTGCTGCATTCTGGATCCTATTGTTCTAGGACAAATCAGACTGCTGCATTTTGGATCCTATTCAACTCAGTACATAACACATGTTCTACCCCTGCTGCTGCTCCCTGTTCAGTTCAGCTGGAGGATTAATTATGCATTGTCATTTGATTTGTCAGGGTCTGTTCCATACATGCAGGGTGGAGAAAGAAGTGTCAATTACTGTTTTC